>JAIUZE010023398.1:0-26820 GCA_022085475.1 Heliosperma pusillum
TTTCACATTCGCTATTTTTTGAACAAATAATTCCGATTTTTAGACATTAGTTTTAAATTTGAAAATTTCATTTCAAGTTAGTTTTCAATCTAGAATATTTGCATTGAATTTTTTCAACGCTTATTTTGTTCTAAAACACTTGTCAAATAAGATTCATTGGTAGTTTTGGATTTAAAAAACATACGTATTAGACCCTCACTCGAATTACTTATCCGAACCCGTTACCCAGACCCACGATCTAATATATCTTTAATATCATTAGTAGTAATATATTATCAAACTATATATGTAGTATTCCATTTATTTATTATATGATTACTTATTCATACATTTTGGTCAATAAAGTAAGAAATTATATATTATGTCACATTTATTTTACCAATAATTATGTAAAAAAAAATTTATTTAAGCCCAACCCCTAATTTAAAGTACTGGTAACTAAACGCAACGAACCCTATAAGCTCAATTACTAACTTTACTAATTCGCACGAAGTATCATTTATGTGCCTCCCAAAGTCCCAAAGTTTCAATATACCTAAACACCCTCACCACTCTTAATCTTTTTTCTTAATCAGAGTTCTTAGCCTTAGTCGCTCCCACCTCTCTACATATTTCCTTTCACCGTACAAAAATTGATATATATATCAACAAAAATCAAAACATATGTAATATGATACATTTATCAACAAATATTGGAGCTTGTAGATCAACAAAGTTTGTGGTGTTTCGAGTTTTCACGTGAAGATTAATTTGTTGCAGACATATTTTTGTCCAGTAATTTAGTATTGTTTTCCAATTTGTTTTTTTTTTTTCACTCTTTTCAAATTATTATGTTATATATATCTTACCCTCTTTTGAAATTAAATTTTGTAAGGTTCTTTAACTTTCTAGATCTGATACTTTTATTAATTTAAAGTCATTTATGAATTTTTTTCCCAAGTGAACGTTGTTGTCTTTAATCAATTTTGCTTTTAAAATCTTTATATTATTGTTTTGAATGAACCTGAAATGGTTCGATGATACTTTTTCTTGCCTAAAAAAATGAGGTTTTAAACCATTTTTTCGATTTCAATAAATATATTCTCTTTTAATATTTTAATTTGGTGGAAGTAAATTATTTTTTGTTCATTACTTAACCATTAATGTGACAAACTATTTTATTAAATTTTCTCATGCTGTTAATTGTTAATATATGGTTTTATGGTTTTATAGGTGAAAAGAGTAATTAAATCTTCTACAAAAGATGTGGCTCCCATTTTTTCTTTTAACTTCCTTGTTTTAAGCAACCAATAGGAAACCTTTAAATGTTTCCTCTTTAATGTATAGTCCTCTTTAATGTATAGTAGATTATTAGTTTACTTATTTAGATAATGAACTTAAATGACATTAGTTTCCTTCTTTACAAATGTAAATTTTGGAGGGAAAATGTTGAGATCACCAATTATTTTAGTATATAGGGAATTGCGAGAGTTGACTTATTTTAGATAATTACAAACGATTAATAAAAATAACATTTTAATTATCTTGATGAAATTATTATTGTGGTAGCTTAGAAAATATTTTTTTTTAAGAGAGATTTCATTCAAACAATATGTTCTAGTAAAATATTTGAGAAGATATGTTGTGTTGAAAAGATTATAGTAAAATATTTCATTCAAACAACGTTTTTAGTGGGGCAACCAAATGACAGCTTATAGTATAGGGTGTTGCTCAATCATGGACATGATTTACTCAATCATGGACAAGAATGACCATTATACCCTTCACATTTTCACATCCAATTTTCCAATTTGTATAATTCTCTCAAAGAATATCAATATCCCTCAAACTGTCCTGGAACATCTCCCCTACACCACCGACCAGTGACCACCGTCTGACCGAACATCCGACGTTAACCACCCTCCATCAACCACCTGTACTGACTCACCTACACCTTGCATCATAGTTGCAGCAGGACAGATTCAGCAAAAATGCCCAATAATTTGTAAGCGATAGTTTGGTATGGTCAATATTCACCGTTGAGTATCTACCATTATATTATATAATAAAAAGTACAACCAGCAATTATCAAGCGCCTTCATCTCTTTAATACCATCATTGTGAATGATTCACCACTAGCTTTTGCAAATGGAGTTGTTTATGTACAAGAATTGATTGACCCGTGCAATTTTAAAAAGAAATATACAGCAGTTCCCCTTCCCCTTCCTAGCACCGTTTGACCGGAGGTCGACGCGACCATGGTCGACGCCAACATGGCTGGTGCCACAATGGCCGAGGCTACAATGGTCGAAGCCACCATAGCAGAGAGCCCCACCATGGCCAATCACGCCTCCCTGCACGGAGAACACAACCATCATGTGGGCCCCTTCCCCTCTAAACTCTAATTTCGACAAACCCTAATTTCATTAGTCTAATTAATATAATCTCTCTAAATTGATATAACATTATTGATAAAGTAATTTTTTTTTGAATTATTACTTGATCAACATGACAATTAGGGCTCATAATTGATTGATCGACATGAGAACTAGGGTCCATAATTGATTAATCTTGAGATATTTGATTAGTTTGAGAGGAAGTAATTAGAAAGTGTTTTTTTTTTTTTTTTTGGGGAAGGGTAGGGTATGGAAAGTAAATGACAAAAAGTCCATGAATGAGTAATTTGCGTTCATGAATGAGCAATTACGATAGTATATCATATATCTAGCCATATCACTTAAATGAATAATAGGATAATAGCATTCAAGATCGATATTATGAGAAAAATAATAAAATAACATCTTTTAGTTGTTATATTATCTGATTTCCTAGATTCATTTCTCTCTTATAAATATGACAATTAGTTGGCATATTTTTACTATGCTTTGCTCGAGAACTTTCAAGTAACTATTTTTGCAAAATTTATAAGGAATTTATTTGTGCTTTAACTTTTATTTTGCAAGATAATTTTAGAAAATCTCCCACCATTTCAGTTTAATTTTTGTAACATCCGCGAATTTAGCGATTAAATTTTAATTAATATTTAATTATTGTTATTATTATTAATTAACTTTAATTTTAGGCTAAAATAATATTTTAGATTAACGGGTAGGATCCGTGTCGTTTTCGTCCGTTATGAGCCCATAATCGGACTGCACTCAAAAATCCAAGTGGGTGAAATCCCACCTTGAATATTGGGTTTATTACTACTCATATTCTAAAAACAAACCCACCAAAACTCCACCTCCCTCCTCAAATCACGGACGGATCTAGCCGAGTGCGGGTAATTCGGCCGCACTGTGCTGAGGGGCCCCGTAAAATGAAAACTTTGTTATTTATCATCATTAAAACCATCAATTTTCTATTACTCACTCCGTCCCGGTCAATTATTGTCCTATTCCTTTTTAGGGTGTCTCAGTCAACTGTTGTCCTTTCTATATTTGGAAGTATTTTTATGAGTAATTTGATCACCCAATGAGACTATTGTCTACTTGTTAGTCACTAAGTGAAACCGCAACACTTTCCTTGGTTTTTGTGCCAAAATAAAAGGACAACCTCTCTTCAGTAAAAAAAAAAATACTAATTTTTCCTTCATAAAGTAATATAGAGTAAAATAAATAATGAACTTTTTCAAATAAAAATCCCAAGTTTTCTAATTAAGTTATGGTAAATTAATAAGAAAAGACAACTCATGAGTAGCTTGAATTTGTTTTTTTAAGTCGTATGCAAGCAAATTATTTTTTTTAGTATAAAAGGGACTCAAAATAAACTGCGCCTTGTGCCTCGAAATTCTCAGATCCGGCCATGCCTCAAAAGCATTCATCTTCTTCTTCATAAACCCTAAAACTTCGTTAAACCTTCATTTCTTCTAAACCTTCAAATCTCCATAGCTCCCTCATTTATCAAGCAATTTAGTTGATTCTTAGACCAATCTTCTCCTCTTCTCATCCTTTTTCTTTCTATGTAAGAAAGATGTCCATTGTCCCTCTTATTCAAATCGTTCG
Source organism: Heliosperma pusillum (assembly GCA_022085475.1). Taxonomy (NCBI): domain Eukaryota; kingdom Viridiplantae; phylum Streptophyta; class Magnoliopsida; order Caryophyllales; family Caryophyllaceae; genus Heliosperma; species Heliosperma pusillum. Next base: position 3,984 of record JAIUZE010023398.1, read on the forward strand.
TCTTGCTAAGGTGAGCAATTCTCATCTTTTTGTATGAAAATTGTAGTTGGAGACTTAGAAGACCCGGATGGTGACTATTTCCTTGTTCAAGAAGAGGTTGAAGAGTAGCTAGCATAAGGTAATGTAGACCGGTTACTCGATATTACATATATTTGTGTGTTTGGGTGATAGATAAAGTGATTATAGATGAAAATATAGTATCTTTATGAGTTGATAATGAAATTGGGTAAAGGTGTAGACTTTATAACTAACTTGTGTTGAGAATCCTCTTTTATGTGTGTTTGTAAAATTTTTATGCCTCATATGTTGGTAACTACCATATTAGTGTTCATTTAAATGTTGTTTGCAATTTTGGGTTCATATAAAGTGATTAATTGTGCCATTGAGTGTATATGAATAAGATGTGATAATGTTGTCATGTAATCATTCTTATGCTCATTCCATGTTTCTCATGTCTCAAATATGTTAGTCTTATGCTTATTGATGAAGTTCCATGTCAGTTTAATGATATTGTGCCAAACTTTGAATTAAGTTCAAGCGATTTGGCAAAGTTGTGGTTTTGTGTTATGAACGATTCTTGAAATCGACCATTATATGGTCATGTCTAATGCGTAAATGAGGCTTGGGAATCCTTCTTGGGTATTTACATGTTCAATTGAGGTGTTAGAATGGGTATTAATATGTGTTGGAACAAGTTACATGAAAGTTGGAATGAAAATGACAATAGAAAAAGCAAGTTTGAAAATTGTCTTTATGAAGAGCCAACTTTAAACGATCATATCTTGAGTTATAGACATGTTATTGATGTAAATCTAATTCGAGGGGTTAGCTTATCCTCGTACGGTTTTAACGGTAGGTCAGACGCCCTTATAGACCAAGAAATGAGGGAGATATGACAATTTTACAAAAACGGATCGCAGAGCGCACTAAACCGCGCCTATCTTTTGATGTTGTGCTTATCTCTTTCATAGAAGGCTATGCCGTGTGCAACTAGCCGTGTGCATCTTATTTATGCCGGGCTTCTCTCTTCCAGAGAGGAAGGAGGCGTGCTCAACTCACATTGATTATCTTTTTTGGTCGCGCTTATCTTTAAGTTAAGTGTGGTTTGTCTCTAAACCCTCTTTTATTGCTCTATCTAATTGTTTGTGCTTTATGCCTTTGTTCTAATGCTTGTGTATGACATGTTAGCCCCCTTTTTTTTTTTTTTATCATTGTAATACATTACTTATACCCCATTAACATGTTTAATGACAGTTCATGGACGATTTCTTATGCATATTGCTCATACCCTTTGTTTTAGATGTTTTCAAACATGTTGTTTTGGATGGGCTTTATGTTTCTTGTTACCTATGCTTCTTAAACTTGGTATAATGCTTGTGTATCATGTATTGACGCTTGTTTATCATTGTTACATCTATCATATGTCATATTTACATGTTTGATGTCAATTTTGGATTGTCTCACGCATGTATGTCATGTATACCTTGAGTAGTCGGTTGAGTCATGGTTTTTGGATGATATTGAGCTCTCATTCCACGTTTGTACCCTTATACTTGTTACACTTCATGACAGAGCGATGGGGGCACATCGTCCTTTGGTGCATGTGCATATGTTAGTGGGAATATGATGACATTGTTGGGAGGCGAACGCTTAACGTTGATCGACTCGGCCGTCAAATGGTGTATTCTTGCGAGGCGGTGTCATTGCATGTAGCGTACTTGCTTGTTTAACCTTGACCTCATCATCCGTGTGGTTTAGCTGGAAGATGGGGCTTGTGCTATTTCTGCTTCTTTCGTGTGGTTTAGCCGAATTTGTGGTACCCGGCTTCCGTTGGGTCGATCGAGTTTGGATGTGAGTTTTTTATCGCATGTCGAATTGGGAGGGTTTATCCCGATATTCTGGCCAGGTTTAGACTAGAACTGTATTATTATCTTAGTCCTACGGGGAGGATTAGAGTCTTGAGTATACGAAATGTTTATAGTATACGGTTGACACGCGGGGTTTTTTTGTCGCCCTCCCCCGGTCAAAACAAAATTTATAACTCAACTAAACTAATTAGTAGCGCGCGGTAGTCGTGGTCGATCCACAACGAGGTCAAGGTCGAGTACGAGTTTGTCTCAAATCACAAGTTAGCTACGCAAATCAAGAAGATGTTTAAATTAAGCTAAGTAACTTAGTTAGATTACTAAGTTCTTATATTAATACAAGATTACTAAGTTCTTATATTAATCACAAGCTAAGTAACTAAGTAAACTAAACTAATTAAACAAGTACTAGAAAATGGGGTCTAAACAATAAAGGAAAGTTTAGGATCCGGTTAAGTCGTCAATCCAATTCTTTCCCGTCTCAAGTTCCTTACAAAAGTCAAGGCTTAACAAGTTTAGGTGGGATGTCTCTAAAATACCTATAAACCCTCCAGAGTCTTATAAGCCTTCTTAACCACTCTGAGTCCCACTCTCATAGATAACCCTTACACGATTTGAGAGAATTTTCCCGACAACCAAATACCGACTCCAACCTCTCTCACTCCCGCGGATGAAAAATTAAAATGAAATGGTTAAGTCTCTAAACTAAGGTCCGACTCCCATTATCGATAACCAAAGTTAAGTGGATGAATCATAATCTACCCATATCCGCTAACCAAAACCCAACTCCCGTGGATAGCCTAAGTTACCCAAGATCAGCCCAACTCCCGCTGATAACCCCAAATGATTGAATAAATGTCGAGTAAGGTCAAATAAGATCACTTAAACAAAACCCCAACATTAATAACCCACGACATGTTAAACAAGAACCTGATATGGAATCGTGACCATCAAATAAAATCGGACCCTAGAAGTGTAAACCACCCACTTCATGACTAATTCAACACAAGACAAGTTCAAAAATATACTAAACATGAGATTAAACATAAACTAATAATAAAGATTGAAACTTTAATCTAATTTAATGACCAAATTAATTAAACCATAACAATAATATTAAAAAACATAAGAAAGTGAGAGATAGAAATTAATACCAATAATTGAGATAAAAGTGCAAAAATAAAGTAGATTTAATCTTACAAGATGAAAAGATTGGAATTTCAAGCTTAATTAATTTACTACTAAATCTATAAATAATATAAAAAGACAAACTAAGGTATATGACATGACATAATTTTACGCTACTTATATCCTATGTGGTATCACTTTAAAAAAAATTCATTTTTATTAAACCAAATCTTAAAGAATATAAAAAGACAAAATAAGGTATATGATCCTTCTTCTATTAAAACACAAGCAAATAAAGGCACCGCATTGATCCATGTCATCATGTCAGTTTTTTTTTTTTTTATTGTTTTTCTTTTTGCATTTTATTCCACGTATCAATTTTGGTTTTTACATTAAAATATTTTATATCAGGAATACAATAATATAAACATGCAACTTTTTAATAATCCTAAACTATAAATTAAAAATTTACATTAATAATAAATTACATTAATTTGTCAAATTATAAATTAAAACTTTATATTAATAATAAATTATAGGAATAGATTATATTGAAATGACAAAAGATCCTAAAAATCAATAATTTAAAATTACAATCAACTTCATAAATTATTAAATTAGATAATTTCACTTCACACATCTTTTACGCAAAGAAATTGGATAATTCAATAAATAAGAGTTTATAAGCATACACCCTTTTAAAAAGATTTTTTAAAAATCAATCATTTAATAGATAGTAGAGACAAAAATCGTTCAGAAAGTCTCATTGAAGACATATCGACCCGTCTTTAGTTTAAGACGAGTCAAATCCCCCTCACAAAGGGCAAGTGAGGGGACAAGTGAGGGGATCGATTTTCCACCCACTTGCACCCCACTTGCCCTTTGTGAGAAGGATTTGAGTCGTCTTAAACTTAAGACGGGTCGATCTGTCTTTCATGAGACGTTGTGAAAATCATTAGTAAACTGAGAAAAATCAAAACCCCACAAAAAATACATTTTAAACTTATCTTATTTAATTTGGTGTTTAAAAAAATACTAATGTATTAAAAAAAAATACGAAAAATTAAAATAAAAATTTACCAAATTAAGATCTGAAGTATTTAAAAATGAATCCAATCAATTCTTAAAGGTGAAATGCTACATAAACATTGTAATTTATAATGGATAGTTTTTATTTTTCAATTTTATTAATTATAGAAACAAAAGATAATATGAGATAAAAAAAAATAAAAAAGCATGCATACATTTATCCGAATGAGAGATGAGGAGAGCAGATGAGAAGATAAAATAAATACAGACATGGAGGCAAGAAGATATGGAGGCAGTGAAGATAGTCGTCTTTTAGCGACATAATAGCCACTTGATTAGTAGGGTTTGGGTGATGAAAAAGATTGGATACTGGATTAGATATGGTAGTGATATACTTATAGTGACTTTTTGAAATGCGTGAGGTTTTATTTGAAATGTTTGGGCTTTGTCTATTAAGGAATCCAGTTAGACCTGTCAAATTCGGACTCGATCCGAAAACTCGACCGACCCATTTTTCTAGGGTCAAGATCCGGAAATTTCGACCTGACAACCAGTTTGACCCAAACCATAAATGACCCGTTATTTTAGGTCGAAACTCGACCCGAGTGGGATTAAAGGTAAGTTCAAAATTTTATTAAAATATTAATATTTATAAGTTGTATTTGACAAAATGGTTAAAAAATTATTATTTTTTAATACTTAAATTTACAAACACAATTAAAAATTCAATTCTATATAATTTTTATAATACTTAATAATAAAATATTTATCAAAAAAATATTATTTTAATAAGCATGTAAATATAATAATGTACCTTATAAAATATGATTAAAATACTAATTTTAAATAAGGTTTACATTTTTTTAATAAAAAAAAGACGTTAGAAACTATTATTTTACCAATATTTTTACCCTTACTTGACCCGAGACCCGTAGTCCCGTATGACCCGACCCACCTTACCGTTTAATATGTATAACCCCATCAAACTAACATGATCCAAAATCATGTTCGCTAAAGTTTGCTAAGTTATAAATGCGAATGAATATTGTGTTATTTTCATTTCGTCTATGTCACATGTAACGACATTGCGTATTTTCTTTTTTCCAATTTATATCATAATACAAAAATATTGAGCATACACTCTTTAAATTACTTTTACAATAATATTTAAAATATGCACAATTTATTTAGTTATATAATTGATTATTCATGCTATGTTTTTTATTTTATAGTTCATTCGAGTCTAACAATACTACGCCTGATTTTTGAAACAAGCCAAGAATTATTGTCTAATACTCAAGTGTTCTACTCTTTGATATTACAAACGTTTCATTGCGGTATTTCATACTTTGTTTTGAAATATATCATAATTTGTAAGTTTATTTGATTTTTTTCACTATTTGTAAATGATATTGTTCGTAGTTTCAATTTGAACGGTTATTGAAATTTATATCAATATTTATGTATTAAATCAAATATTTTCTATACAAGTTTAAATAACAAAGCCGTGCAATTTTTGCAAGGGAATAAAACTAGTATAACATAATTTTACACTACTTATATCCTACTTGGCATCACTTTAAAAAAAATTCATTTTTATTAAACCAAATGTTGATTTTTAAACTTTCGTTTATCTATTATCCCAGGTAGGCCAGAGCATGGATCGGATATCCGATCCGAACTCCAATTTTGGATCGGATATCCGATCCGAAAATTCAAATTTTTACTATCCGATATCCGATCCGAAACACTTCGGATATCCGATTTTAATATCCGAAAAAATCGGATCGGATATCCAAATATCCGTGGATATCCAATTTTCGAGATAATTTTTTCAGTATGTGTATTTATCTTAAAAAATGTCTTTGTTTGCCCAAAAAAAATTATTTTATAAAAACTTCACTACATATAATAATTTAACATCCCAGTTATATCCTTAAATTGAACTAAATTAACTCATTGATTTAGAAAATATAAATAAACTCATATCTGTCAACACAACATTGAAAACAAGACTTCCCCCATTCCCGTAAATATGTGGAATAAAAACTCTTCTGCCTCTGAAATCAGGAGAGAAAAAAAGCAACTGGAACTAATTAAAAGCTTTGAATATAAGAGTTGATGAATGACAGAGTTGAGTCATAATATTCATGTTGATTAGAGTAATTTGGGTAAAATAAAAGAGAGGATAATATTATTGGGGTTAATCATTATGAGAAAGATGGAGTCACAATCAGAATTTGAAGACGGAAGTTAGTATTTTTTTTAATGGAGTAAGAGGAAGTGAGTTGATTTCTCATGTCTGCTAAAATGAATTCAACATTTAGGGTTGAAGAAATGGGTGAGTATAAATATAAGGTACAATATGGTGTATTATGGGCCAATGTTAAACAAGTGCATTCGTGGATTTTGATGGCCCAAAAGTAATGGGTAAGTTTCAACTTTCTTTGGAAAAAATGTAAAAAAGTTAAGTTTCGGATCGGATCGGATATCCGAAATTTTTTAGACTGGTATCCGATATCCGATCCGTTTCCGAAAGGTTCGGATCGGGTATCCGATCCGAATGTCATTTTTGGATTGGGTATCTATTTTTTCGGATCGGATATGGATTGGATATCATATCGGTTCGGATAATCGGATTTTTTTGCTCAGCCCTAATCCCAGGCTTTTCCTTCCTTACTTCTCTCTTATCATTTAATATTAGCCCTTTTATATCCTTCATTGAATGTCTTCCCATATAAAGAAAGACTTTTTGCATCCATTAGGTTGAATGTCTTCCATTATACTTTGTACATGGTAATTTAGAATTCATTCCTAGAATTGTATATAATCATATCACTGGCAAAGAAATCAAGATCATTTACCCCGCCTTACTCAAGTACTCCGTAACAGAAATTGTAGCCAAGTTGTGCTAACAAATGGTGAAGAGAGAATGATGAGTCCATGGAGCTTCAATGAAATTCATGGAAAATTTATAACCGTTTCGAACGACAAAGAAGACGTACCAATACCCCTTCACCGAAGTCACAAAGTTAGCCTTCAGTTTCCGTCCAGATATCCTCGCTTTCCATTGTGGAAATGAATGTATTAGAGGATTAGCAATCATAGTTCTTATGATTGTGGAAATGAATGTATTAGACGTATTTAAAAAGTTTATTTACTAAATCATAAAGTTTGTTTTTAATTTTAAGAAATAGGTTTGTATGCATATAGAAGTGTGATGACCAATAATCATGACATAGAAAATGTGAGGTGTTTTTAATCTTTGTCCATTTCCAATAATAAAAAGTTCATCTATTGTAGGTTGAGTTCTTAAATATTGAAAATGAAAAAAATATGACATGGGATGAGAAGAACTTTATTTCGAGTTTTTCTATTGTTGTTGCTATTATCATTTATAGCTATGTGTCATTTTATACCGACGGAATGTCATTGGTTAATGCTTTCATAACCATATAACATGTACTAATGTACTACCGACTACTGTATCTACTTTGTATAAAAGCATAAATATTTAAAAATTTCTTTTTGGTTCCTACTTTCAAGGGAGTAAAAATCTTTTATGGGTGTAGGGTCACCCCACTTCCTTTATGATAATTAATTACTCTTGGGCAATATCTTCATTAATTACTCCTTGGCAATAAGAAAAGGTAATATAAGCCAATAAGAAGGAGACCTTCTTTTCTTTTGATTGATAACTTTTTACCGAAAAAAAAAAAGAGATTTCAAATATTATATTTTACCAACGTATAACTTAGAAAAAAAAATATATAAAAAATAAAAAAATCATCACGTGCAATGATACTTTTGTACGTAGACTTTTTTCTTCTCCCTGAGAATTTTGCTTAAGCTTGACACTGTCCAAGTGCCTCTCTACCCATATCCGAGTAAACGTCTATACTACCGGCTCTCCTCGTATCGCGAGACGAGGTCTATTATCTGATCAATTCCACCCCTCCTAAAATTTGTTCCCTAATGGCCCCTTCAAAATTTGTGCCTTAATGGCCACCCCTCTAAAAATTTATGCCCTTGTGGTCACCCCTAAAAAAATTTGTGCTTTTGTGGCTACCCCTCAAAATTTGTGCCTGGCCATCCCTCAAAATTTGTGGCCTAGTGGTCACCCCTGAAAGATTGTGCACTTGCGATCATCCCTCCAAAATTTGTGCCCTTGCGACCAACCCTAAAAAATTGTTCCCTAGTGGCCACCCCTCCAAATTTTTGCCCTGTCATAATATTGTTATAATATTAGGAAACAATACTACTAATGTTATAGAATTAGATCTTTAGTAATATTGTGCCTAATTTAGGTTATTGTCTTACACTATAAATAAGGGTCTCATGAATTGTTGTTATTCATCCATTATCAATATAATTCAATAACACAATCAATTCTTCCCTCTTATATTCTCTACATCTCATTCATTTGTTACATTTTTATATTAGTCGGATTTTGGATTATTTAATGATAATACTCTAAATTATGAGGGTGTTTTTCAAAATACTTCAAACTTTGTTTAACTAACAATACAACCGACTATTACACCCCTTCTCTATGACAAGAATGGATGTTTTTGTAACTTGTTTTAGCAGGTAAGTATAAGCGCGGGCCCACCCTTTTCCATTTTTATCCATCTCCATCTTCCTCCTTCAATCTATTCTTCCTTCCACTGAACTTTTTTTTTTCAAACCATTCAAATCAAACAATTACCTAGTTGCGCAATACAATTTCCTGTAAGAATTAGATTGTTGGACCCTAGCTTCTACGAATATCGACTTCAACCAACATTACAACTTACAAGTTATACAAAGCTTTTTATTGTGAATTTAGTGCCTTGAATTTGTGTCGAAGACTATAAAACAACAAAAAGAAGAAAATAAATTAAGGAGAAAGCTAGGATACGTAGGTGGTGCACGTAATGCATGTTATTCCATACGTAAAGTTTAGTATGCAATGCATTATTTGCTTCTGGATGGAAATTATTGAAATCTTTGACTTTTCTTAATACCTACGTAGCTTACTTCTGTCCTTAAAAAAGTCTTTGTATATTTGTTTAGGGAAATTAGTAATTAATTTCCTAATAGTTTTTGTTTCTTAATTAGTTTATGTCTCTTATTTTTGGGTGAAATAAAACTATATCAAAAACCTAATATTAGTCTAGATTAATGAAGGAGGTGGAGATAATATTTGTGAGCACAATCTATGAGAGTTGATTTGTGAGGTTCTCTTTGGGAGGAAGTTTCAGTTTGTTCCGGGATCAAGTAGATTGATGTTCTTCTGAATTTCGAGATAGAAGGAGTTTGTTCGGATCTTGCTGGCCTCAAGATCGTTTGTCTTTCATCTCGGCAGGATAGTTTCTTTTGTCTATTTGAGATTACTATATTTGTTAGTAGAATTGGGTACACTTTTGACTCTTAGTAGCGCGTGTGTACCAGTCTACTTTTGTACTATTATCACCACAATAGTAAAATTTGCTCTCATTCCGGGTGGACGTAGCCAGTTATTTTCTACTGATGAACCACGTATATCTTTGAGACATCTTTACTTGTTATTCGTTAGATTTTGTTCTTATCACCCTAATCAACTAACTATTGGGTAACAGGACGCCTCCGTTACAACAATTGGTATCAGAGCTTAAATTTCAAACTTGGGTCTCTTCTGCTTCCGCATTGTGTTTTAGGCATTATTTGGGTTAATTGATTTTTTGGGTGAAAAGATGTTGGGAGCGAATATTTTGAATGTTGACATATTTTTGGGTTTGGTGAGTTTGTGTAAGGATGGTAGTGTTGGCAATACGGTGGAGTTTGCTCTAGCACTTGTCAAGCTAATGGATCCTTCAAGACAAGCTACTAATATCTGTCTACGCCTCAATGAGGCTATTTGGGATCCACGTGGAGCTGTTTGGGTTCTTGAAAAAGAAATTTTGGGACCTCGAAAGGGGCCATCTGAAACTTCGATGGGAGTTTGTTCTATGGAACTTTTGAGTTGGACTTGTTAGTCTAACTATTTGTACCTTTGATGGAGGTAATTTGTGCTCGCTTAGAATGTTGTTTTGGTTTCGACTTGAGTTTAGTTGCCTTGGTGTAGGCAAGTTTGTGGTGGTCATGACACCTAGTATACTCAAGTGAGACATTTGTTTTGTTCGTGGCGTTGATGTCCTTTTGGGCAGTTTGGTACGACGATACATTTGCCATGATTCTGTTTGGAGGAGATTTTGTTTGGAATCTTGTGTGTGTTGTTGTGGTACACCATTCCATCATTAGTGACGTTTGGTATCTCATATATTTGTGTTGGCGTATGGTAGCTTTTATCCTCTTCGGAGTGTTGCTACGTCTGACCTTCCTGTTGGTATGATGATATGTTGGGTACTTAGTACGTTTGGTAGTTGCAGCTTTCTACATTTGGTACTTTGTACATTTGGTCACGCGTTTGTTGCACACTTGGTTCGTTTGTCCATTTGGTGGGTTGTATTCAAGTCAAAGTGGAGACTACTGGGGCAGGTGTGACTTGAGAATCGATCCTGCTGAAGTTGTTTTTGGTTCTTCTTGGTTTAGTTCGTTTTTGGGTAATTCAAGTCAAGGTGGAGATTGTTGTGAATTTGGTGTTGTGAATTTGGTGCATTGAATTTGTGTCGAAGACGGTAAAACAATGCAACAACAAGAAGAATATAAATTAAGGAGAAAGCTAGGATACCTAGGTGGTGCCCGTAATGCATGTTATTCCATACGTGAAGTTTAGTATGCAATGCAATATTTGCTTCTTGAGGGAAATTATTGAAATCTTTGACTTTTCCTAATACGTACGTAGCTTACTTTGGAAAGTAAGTCTTTGTATATTTGTTTAGGAAATTAATTACTAATTTTCTAATAGTCTTTGTTTCTTAATTAGTTTAGGTCTTTTATTTTAGGGTGAAATAAAACTTTATAAAAACCCTAATATTATTCTAGATTAATGAAGGAGGTGGAGATAATATTTGTGAGCACAATTTTATGGTAGTCGATTTGTGAGGTATCCTTTAGGAGGAAGTTTCAGTTTGTTCCGGACTCAAGTAAATTGGCGTTTTTCAGAATTTGGATATAGAAGGAGTTTGTTCGGATCTTGCTGACCTCAAGATCGTTTGTCCTTCATCTCGGCAGGGTAGTCTCTTTTTACTATTTGAGATTACTATATTTGTTGGTAGAATTGGGTACACTTTTGGCTCTTAGTAGCGCGTGTGTACCAGTCTACTTTTGTACTATTATCTCCACAATAGTAAAATTTGCTCTCATTCCGGGTGGACATAGTCAGTTAATTTACTGGTGAACCACGTATATCTTTGTGTCATTTTTATTTGTTATTCGCTATATTTTGTTCTTAACTAAGGCTCAATGATTGCATAATGCAAAGCTGCAGACTTGATGGTTGTGCCCAACCTAACGCCTAATGGTTGGAGACTTGGAGGTATAAATGTCAACCTTTATTAGTAGCTAATTAATTTTGATTCGGATTCATGGCCTCCATCTACTATATCAACGACGAGGAAGGTGAGGGTTCTCCGTAAACCCTCGAAATTCCCATCAAATTTTATTTATGTTTTCACCAAAAGACATGATTTAATTCCAGAGTATTAAAGTGATTGAGCAAAGTATGATGAATTAGAAAATTTAAGGCTTTTAAAGTTTGGGAAAGGATGGAATTGAAATTCAAATTAGATTGTAAATAGGCTGATTGTTATGAGGATTGAAGAAATTGAGCAATGTGTGATGAATTGATTCAGAGATCGAGATAGGTTTATTGAAATTCACCAAATGTGACATATAAAAACTTGCAAAAGCTAGAAACTAGCCTCATGACACATTTGAGGTACAAAGGACAGAAGACCATTAGCAATATCAAATAAAATCTTAAAATTGATTTGTTGATACGCTCCTAACAAGGAAGGGCCTGGATCATCAACGCCATATATAGTCATGCAAAATCCTTGCATTTTTCTCTTTTTGAATAAATAATTATTGTCCATAGACCAATCCACCTCTCCTCGTTGTCCAATCCCTGCGAAATGAAAAACAACAGAAGGAAATAGTTGAACATCACTGGGGTACGTTGCGTAACAAAAACCAGGCTGCGAAGGTACTGGTTGCCAACCATATTTCTCACTAAAGTACTTGGCCACCGCGTCTTTAATAGGGTTAAATGCGCTTTTTGCTAAGACAGTATAAGGTGAGCCAGAGTCGACAAAAAAACCCTTAGTATACCCTATTGGATCTAATTCGAAGATAAATGGATCGATTGATATTCTAATTCCATCCACACTAATTCCAGTTAAGTACACATGATATTTTATCAACGGATTCATAGCAATCGTTCTAACTTCTCTAGTAGCATCTCCACTAATTTGTGCTTCATCACCGAAGTACATGCTTGTTGTTTCCGATTCAGCAGCTAGACAATAAGAAAATCGACCTTTAATTTGATTAATGTATTGTGTTATGATCGATCTAGGACCAAATGCAAGCCCATGTATACCAACTATAATATTTTCATGCATGTTCTTATAAAATTGAAACCCTTCAAGTTTGAGTGCACACCCGAATGCAAAACCTTTGAACTTGACAGGTTTTCCAGTTATTGTGTCCTGAAAATAAACGACATCTCTTCCAACAAAGCCAACGACACTTTGTGAATCTAAATAGGTGAGATCTAAGCCACACGATCCCTCATAGACTATACGTGGGTTACACAAAGGATCGTCTACACTCATTCGTGAAAAAGTAGAGGACATTTTGTAGTTAAAGTTTTTCTCACGTGATTCAATACAAGGGTCACAACCTTCACATTGAATCCAACTTTCATCACAAGCGGTGTCAATGAGCATAACTGGAGATAATCGTCCCTGACCAGTCCCTAATGGGAGTTTCGTAACATAATAACTTAGTCCCACTGACTTAACCGGGGACTTGAGACCATTAGAAGTTAGTCTCATGGGATAATTAGTCACCCGTGACATAGATATGTTGACGAGGAATTGATGTTTTTCTTGAGCAGTGACATGTTGAGGCAATATTTGCAAATGTGGCGAGTCGATTGGAATCATTTCGAGTGATAAGCCATTGGTTTTTGAAACAAGGGATATGATGGATGATACAAGTAGTAATAAGGAAATAAACGTTGTTTGAGCCATTGTGACTTACGTGATCAAGTGTCGTGTGTTATATTATAATTATCCTATGAATAATGAATAGCAATATTGAATGTACTTGTATACCTAAAATGCCATTTTGTCTTTCCATTTTCCGATTCATATCATAAGTAATGTAAGGATAAATCGTTGGATAACTTTAGTAATGCATAGAAACAATACGAACATTTATGTCTTGGTTTTGATAGAATAGGTAACTATGATCGTGGGCATGATAAGTCATAAATGAGATTATTTGGGAAATGTATAGTTTCCTAGTTTGACAATACATTTATGGTCATCTCGTATATTTGATTCATCTTGTATTATGATCTAATATGTATATCTCAAACATGAACTGCCTATATCATTTTTGAAATCTATTTATGTATAATATGTTAACTCTTCGAAAATGATAACAACCGCGCAAATCATTTCTAAAAAATTAAACACAAATTTCCTATACGCCTTTTTTTTTTTTTTTTTTCATAAATCAAATAATACACTTTTTTTTGTAAAGTTAAATGCTATAACTTTTTGTAAGTTGATTTTTTATGACATGATTATATATATCAAATTATAAAGTGGATATAAGACCAATTAACAATTATTCATAACTCAATGGCGGAGGAGCATGGGTTCTTTATAATTATTTAAGCATTTTGATAAATGAGTATGTATTTCTATCATAAAACTCATATTATATAGCTACTAGCTTAGACCCATGCAACATTGCACGGACATGTATAAAAATATATGTATATAAATAGTCATTTGAATGTTAGAGTTAACAATCTTACTTCTATTAAAACAAGAACATTTAGTGCATCCACATTCACCCACGTCATCCATAAAGCAAAAACTTAGGGGTTGTTTGGTTGCCCCTTAAATAACATAGGAACTCTAATTCATGTGAATTGTAAAAATGGTGAGTTGTTTGGTTGACACAATTCACATGAATTGAGACTTTCCATGAATTCCAATTCCTCCAAAATGGAGGAATTTGCTTACCTAGGCCCCTTAGGTAAGTGGGAATTTCTATGGAATTAGAGTTCCAACATGCAACCAAACAAGTTTTTCTAATTCACATAAAATCATGTGAAGTGAAAATTACTATGGAAGTGCATTTCCTACATGCAACGAAACAACCCCTTATTGTGTAGTAGTGGTAGGGCAACTTAGAAGAAAAGAGAAAAACTACACTTTAATTTAATTTGTTCTACAACACTTGACAAAAGGAAGAAGTTATTTTTCACTTTTTATTGGTTTATACAATTGCCCATTCTCATATTTTCACTTAACTATTGAAACTTTTACATATAACATAATCTTAAAATTAATATTTTTTTGAGATAAAGTCCAAGTTTTAAAAATGTATGGAACAACAATTTTTTGAGCTTATCATTTAGTTAATAATAATGTGTTGTAAAATATTAAAAATTCGATACCTTATATCAATACAAACAGGCAAATTTAAAGCAACAAATTTTTCTAGAACAAACTTTTTCAAGGTAAAAAAACACCCTTAAACATATCAATCATTAATAATAATTAATGATAATCAACAATATAAGAAATACTTGGATAACAAGTATATTAAAAATATTGATTAATAAAAACATTCAAAAATTAATAAACAATGAAAAACTATACATTGGTTAGTGAATTCCGATCATTTAAATATTTTAAATATAAGAAAGCAGAGAAAAAAAATCACCTTTTTATAAATTTTAAATTATTTTACAAAAACGTAGTAACAACTATTCGTTTTTACATAGAAAAAATGACATTTTGCATGTCTATCTCGATTTAGAATTGAGGAGGGTTGTACGGTTCTACTAATCGCCATCGTCTACTAGGGAGATGATATGACTGTAGCAGCGTAGCTTGATAGTACTATCGTTGATACTATCGTTGATCCACCGCAGCGAACACATAAAACGACACCGGCGTCCGACCAACACCGACAACCGCTCCTCATAAAGTCCGTATCACCGTCAAAACCACCCGAAACATCCCCAACCCCCAAAACTGCACCCTTAACGCCTGAAAAACTCCCCCAAGCCCACGAAACCCCCTCCCCTAACCTCGCAAATACCAGATCTGGTGTGAGAGGTGGTTTCGTACGTGGGCCTGGTTTTTTTGGGTTTGTTTTTTACTGGAAATGCAAAGGGGTGGAGCTCCGGCGTCGGCAAAATGATGGTGTTCTGTCGACAACATCACGGTGGCGCATCGACTGGTGTTGGTGGTGATGTCGGAGAGGGTGTTTCGTGGTGTTGATAGTGGTGTAGGTGGTAGATGTGGTGTGGGTGGTGTTTAAATATTATGATTCCCTTTCATACTACTTTTCATCCAAACATATTAGAATGAAATGGGTAATCCCTTACCTTTCCCCTTCATTACCTTTTCTGATTCCATTCTCTTTCACCCGCGCGAACCAAACGGCCTCTTATAGTAAACAAATAAATTACTCTGTGAAGCATATTGTACATGTTATATGTTAAATGGTAATATAGTATTAAATATTATTTTATTTTATTACATAAAATATGTACATATTATTATATACAAACCCGTGCAATTTGCACGTGATTAAAACTAGTATAAGTATGAATGTACAACATTTTACACAAATAAATTAGAGTATAATATTGACTTGAAATTCAACTTGGATTGAAAGATTTATCGGACCAATTTAAAAGAACATTTTTAATTTATAAATTTTCATTTAAGACGGATACTATTCGCCTTAAGCTTAAGACAGTCAAATACATACCAAATGTATTACTCTAAATATGTCATAAACTTAATTCACCTTAAGCTTAAGACAGTCAAATACATACCAAATGTATTACTCTAAATATGTCATAAACTTAATTCACCTTAAGCTTAAGACAGTCAAACTTGTTTGTTCGATCTGTAACTCTAATACACAATGCTTCATACGTTCATAGTCTTCAATTTTTTAACTGCAGTCATTATGCATAACCTTATCTCCATCTTTTCATGCATAGATGTAATTCACTAATTCGTGTGATATAGTGTGTTGGTACTAATTACTACGTAATTATATTTAATGAGAGTAATAAAATGCTTATGAATATTAGAAAGTCAAAATGCCTTTTCTTTCAAGTGATCGAGTCATCGAGATATATGAAATTTCCTTGGATATTGTGTAGGACACTAAATATTCACATTAAATAACTAATTATGTTATTACATTAAATAAATGAGGAACATAGCTTATGGAGAAGTTACTGTTTGAACAATTGTTAAGGAGCCGATTTAGACGGAGGTACGAGGAACACGTTTTGAGCTGGCAATTGTTGTATTTTTATGAAATTGCCGCGATGACCGATACCGAGATAAAGTTAAAGCGTCAAAACGAAATAAGATACTCCGTACATGGCTTAAACTACCCATATAAAGCGTATTGTTAATTTTTGTCAACCAAATAAATACTCCGTACTTAATTGAGTTAAAATAGTTTTAAGTTTAAGTTACAATAGGTCATATTATATAGGTTGAGTTAATATTTACTAAGTTTACAATATTCGATCAACTCATATAGTCCTCATATAAAACATTAACCTAATGAAATATGAAAGTAATATATCATCTCCTATATAGTGAAACGATTAAGAAAAGACATTTCAATTTGATTCAAATAAATAATAATATTAATATGGTTGTCTACAAACTTTTTGTAATTGTTTTGAGCTTAATAAGAAAAACCATAATAATAATGATATGTTTAAAAAAAAACACCACCACCAGAGTGAAAACTGTGAAGTCAGTAGTTTTTGGGAGTGTACTTTTGTTGTAAGCTGATGTAAATTTGGCATGAGATATATATTAGTTACCATCACTTCTCAAATCCAGCATGGTAATGCTAGTGAAAATATCCGAATTTCATAAACACATAACTGTAAAAAAAACTTCACGAAAATACTTTCTTAGGTGTACTGTAAAAAAAACTTCGGTTGATTTTAAAAAAGAAAAACAAAAAAAAAATCCAACACCTTATACAAGCAATTTCCTTAATTGATTGTAGAGGTATACCAACACCAAAAAGACACCAAAAAGAAACGTTATTATTTACATCTGTCAAAAAAAAAACCAAAAAGACAATTGATCCCCTAACTAAATTAGAGAACAAATCACCGCATAGAAAATGAAGGAAATTGTATTTATAGAACACTCACCCAATTAAATTTCATACGCTTGACTTCCGATCCGTCACAGGTATACAATGATGTTAAAAATATCAAAATTAGTTTTAGTATAGCGTGTGTATCACTTTGGTCATATATTTATGTGAAGAAGCATATGATATATTGATGGATATTCCTATAGACTTCGTTGCTCACTACTTTGGGATTCATGAGAATAAGAAAGAAATTTTAACATATTTGCTAGTCGATCAAAAACAATTATCAGTATATTGTATGGATTCCATATATTTTATTATTCATTTGCCAATTTTAGATATCATTGACAGCCTAATTGATAGAGAAATAATGAAAAAAGATTTGGCTAAGAGCACTAAGGAGGTTAGGCGGGAAATTTTTGGTGAATAGAGAACATATGACTGACACGTGTCATAGTGGTTCTTATTTTATAGTTATTATTACTAATTTTTGAACCCGTGCCCGCACAGACGATCTTCAAATTTGCATTATAATAAATATTTATATTATAAATGTCATTGTCATAATTTATACGTAGTATATAAATAACACTCATTTACTTGCCTTTTTTCGAGTATAAATAAATAACTATTTGTACATCTAACATCATGATAAATAATATTTATATTATAACTAAAGTGAATAGACTTGAACTGAACTTCTAAAGACTGAAATTATGTTACAAAAAAACAGGGATAAGTGACCATCACCCACCAACTACCATCGGATCCTGACATATGTTCACCACCCACCAGTCACCAGTCACCACTCACAACTTGCAACCCACCACACTACTATCATCACGTATAACTCTCAGTCTCCCACAAGTTCACAATTCAACTCTCATTTCTATTGTTCCAATTTTTGAGTTTCCTCTCCTTTTGTGGGCGGTGTGTAGGCCGTGATCCAAGTGTGAGTTATTCGGGTTTTCTTTTAAAATTTTGAAAGTGGAAACTAACCCTGGCTTCAACTTTGAACAATTGTGAAATTAGGTTTCGTAAGTTTTATTTATAGCAATTAATAAAGCGCGTAAATTTAACCAAGAGTGAAAAATGCGACCATGTTTTCTATTTCTCATTAAACTATCATAAAAAAAATATTAATATATTGATATTACGACTTATAACAATTTTTTGTAACAATTTCAACCATGTTAACTACTCTCCCCACACAACAATGATGTTCTAACATCTTTAATATATGTGAGGAGTATTTTATTGAATTGCGAAAACCATAGGTGGATAGAGGGAGTTCTATATAATTAATTATTTATCTGGAAACAATTTACATTCTTGTATAATAAACATAATAAAGACTTAAAAAATTTCATAAAGAACTCTTACATAGTTAGATTGATGATAAATGGTCTAAAAGTTGTCAAAAGTATTAAAAAAAGTATTATATAAATTATTATAAAATAAATAAAGTTGTAATAATTTAAATTGTATATTTGATTAAACTGATTTTAAAAAGATCATTTGGTGAAATATTTTTATTTCTCGCTATCTTTGAATTTTGATTCTATGGTGACTCTTACATTTATTGGATTTTCGCTTAGCTTGAATAACACATCAAGTTATTTATTATACCATACTCGTGTAATCGTGTTGTCTAGGATTACATACGGACACTCTTATCCAAATTAAAGGTTACATTCATTTTTAGTCAATCAAACTTCATTCTAAAATTTGTTCATAAATAGTGCTAACAATATGAACTTGGGACGAAACTTATAAATATATATATTCCTTATGAAAAATTTATATAAAATTTAAATAATATTTTTCAAAACAAAGAGTCACGTATATCATGATAGTAATAATATTTTTCAAAACAAAGAGTCACATATATCATGATAGTTACCGGGTGTCATTCGTAGTGTAATACCTTTTCACACCTGTACCGGCTAAATAAACCTTATCTATTTATATATATTGTGATATATCGGATACGTTTTCACAACATTATATATTTCTCGAAGTTTCAGAAATTACAATGTAGTCGCGATCTCATTTTAAGTTCATAATCGAGAAAGTTATTTACGACCACAACTATTACTTTCTATCAATCAGTGAGCCACTATAAGTGTAATATTAATGAAATACGAAGTATATATGTAAGAGATAATAATTTATAATGCATAATAGATTATAGTTCACAATGTACTCTTTATTGAGTTATGTTCTTAATATACATGAAAAATTATCTTAAACATACGACATAATGCTTATCCATGTCGTTTCGATCTTCCAAATTTAACACTGTATGTACCATGGCTTAAGAATAATGAGAGCATACAAATACAAAATATTGAAATTTAGAATTATTTATCCATGGAATATTATGGTAGATTGTTGAACAAATAAGATCATTTTTTTTTGCAAATTTTGTAGAGCATATCAAGTAACTGGGCGTTGCTTTGTTAAGCCATAACTATTACATTAAGTTAATAAAACTTACATTTAAACTTGGATTGGTTGATTGACAATTTGAATTAAAATAAAATCTGTTTTTTGAAACGTCTGCTCTAAGGCCACGGGAATATATCATCATAAATTGAATTGCTAATTCATTTTTACCCTATTTAATTATATATTCATGTTAATATTTCTATAATTAACTGATAAAACTTAAATTTGTTTTAATTTTCATTTTTCCTTAAAAATTAAGTCGTTAATTTTTTATTACTATGAACTGTAAGATTGTGGGGAGTAGATGATTTGTATCTTTATTACAAACTGATTTTTATTCTGAACTTTCTTTCTAGCAAGTATGGAGTACAAATTTAGATGTAGATATGTGCAAAAAAAAATGAAGCAAACAACTGTAAATACTCCGCAGTAAATAAATAATTGCAAAGTATTTTATGGAGTTTATTTATGGAGTACTACCATAATAACTTGTTTCAAAAACCTTATGTATTTTGTATTATAACAACCTTTAAAAGTTGACATATTTGACTAAAATGATTAATAGACTAATCAATTTTGCCAATATTTTAGGAGATATTATTGGCAAGTTTTATAACTTTGTATATTGTAAATTGATTTGTATTTTAAAATGGGAAATGTTTGTGGGGATTGATTAGCTTCAATTCAAATTCAAATTAAATTAGATTGCTAATTGGTAATAATTGGTAATTGCTAATACTCATAGGCTAAATAAAATATTTCTAAATAATTGAGGTTATGACACGTGGCAACTTATTAGGTAATCGGCTTCAGCTTTAATATTATATATGATATGATATGATTATTACTAGCTTTTGAACCCGTGCCCGCACATGCGATCTTCAAACTTGCATTATAGTTAATATTTATATTATAAATGTCAATGTCATAATTTATACGTAGTATATAAATAACACTCATTTACTTGCCTTTTTTCGAGTATAAATAAATAACTATTTGTACATCTAACATCATGATAAATAATATTTATATTATAACTAAAGTGAATTGACTTGAATAAAGACTTAAATTATGTTACAAAAAAATAGGGATAACTGACCATCACCCACCAACTACCATCGGATCCTGACATATGTTCACCACCCACCAGTCACCAGTCACCATTCACAACTTGCAACCCACCACACTACTATCATCACGTATAACTCTCAGTCTCTCACATGTTCACAATTCAACTCTTATTTCTATTGTTCAAATTTTTGAGTTTCCTCTCCTTTTGTGGGCGGTGTGTAGGCCGTGATCCAAGTGTGAGTTATTGGGGTTTTCTTTTAAAATTTTGAAAGTGGAAACTAACCCTAACTTCAACTTTGAACAATTGTGAAATTAGGTTTCGTAAGTTTCATTTATAGCAATTAATAAAGCGCGTAAATTTAACCAAGAGTGAAAAATGCGACCATGTTTTCTATTTCTCATTAAACTATCATAAAAAAAATATTTTATATTGATATTACGACTTATAACAATTTTTTGTAACAATTTCAACCATGTTAACTACTCTCCCCACACAACATTGATGTTCTAACTTCTTTAATATATGTGAGGAGTATTTTATTGAATTGCGAAAACCATAGGTGGATAGAGGGAGTTCTATATAATTAATTATTTATCTGGAAACAATTTACATTCTTGTATAATAAACATAATAAAGACTTAAAAAAGTTCATAAAGAACTCTTACATAGTTAGATTGATGATAAATGGTCTAAAAATTGTCAAAATTATTAAAAAAAGTATTATATAAATTATTATAAAATAAATAAAGTTGTAATAATTTAAATTGTATATTTGATTAAACTGATTTTAAAAAGATCATTTGGTGAAATATTTTTATTTCTCGCTATCTTTGAATTTTGATTCTATGGAGGTGACTCGACATTTATTGGATTTTCGCTTAGCTTGAATAACACATCAAGTTGTTTATTATACAATACTCGTGTAATCGTGTTGTCTAGGATCACATACGGGCACTCTTATCCAAATTAAAGGTTACATTCATTTTTAGTCAATCAAACTTCATTCTAAACTTTGTTCATAAATAGTGCTAAAACAATGTATTTGGGACGAAACTTATAAATATATATATTCCTTATTATAAATATATATATTCCTTATGAAAAATTTATATAAAATTTAAATAATATTTTTTAAAACAAAGAGTCACGTATATTTTCACACATGTACCGGCTAAATAAACCTTATCTATTTATATATATTGTGATATATCGGATACGTTTTCACAACATTATATATTTCTCAAAGTTTCAAAAATTACAATGTAGTCGCGATCTCATTTTAAGTTCATAATCGAGAAAGTTATTTACGGCCACAACTATTACTTTCGATCAATCAGTGAGCCAGTATAAGTGTAATATTAATGAAATACGAAGTATATTTGTAAGAGATAAGAATTTATAATGCATAATAGATTATAGGTCACAATGTAATCTTTATTGAGTTATGTTCTTAATATATACATGAAAAATTCTCTTAAAAATACGACATAATGCTTATCCTTGTCGTTTCGATCTTCCAAATTTAACCCTGTATGTACCATGGCTTATGAATAATGAGAGCATACAAATACAAAATATTGAAATATAGAATTATTTATGCATGGAATATTATGGTAGATAGTTGAACAAATAAGATCATTTTTTTTTTTGCAAATTTTGTTGAGCATATCAAGTAAGTGGGCGTTGCTTTGTTAAGCCATAACTATGACATTAAGTTAATAAAATTTACATTTAAACTTGGATTGGTTGATTTACATTCTGAATTAAAATAAAATCTGTTTTTTGAACATGTGCTCTAAGGCCACGGGAATACATCATCATAAATTGATTTGCTAATTCATTTTTTACCCTATTTAATTATATATTCATGTTAATCTTTCAATTTTCATAAACTGATAAAACTTAACTTTGTTTCAATTTTCATAAACTGATAAAACTTAACTTTGTTTCAATTTTCATTTTTTTCTAAAAATTAAGTCGTTAAACA
>JAIUZE010023399.1:0-15142 GCA_022085475.1 Heliosperma pusillum
TCATGACTCACACCATGTGCTATGCCAGAAGACCTCGATCGACTATGCATTTGGTCGATCGAGGTGAGTTGAAGCCAGAAGACCTCGATCGAGCTACATTTGTGCTCGATCGAGTAGGAGCTGTATACCAATTGGTCGATCGAGTGGAAGATGTCCTCGATCGACTGATTTCCTAGAATAAAAGCCTCGATCGAAGGGTAATTTCCCTCGATCGAGTGGATCCTATCACGGGCTTTAAGTCCATAGCTTAATTAGGGTTTAGAGTCGTGTTAGACATTATATATGACTCTTATTTACGTCATTAGGAATTATCCAGTTATTATCATTCAGTAATTAGCAGACATTAATCTTTCATTAGTTTCTGAACCTTTTAATCTTTAGTTTACATTCGGGTTTATCGACGTGGATTGTTCTTTACGCCGGATTTGCTAAGATTGTAAACTACTTTCTCTCTTTTATTCTTAACCTTTGTCTTAATCACTGTTAACTCTACTTAATTGCTGCGTTGTTATTGTTCATGCTGTTTATTTACGATTTTATTATGTCTAATGTCATATGTTCAATCGTTTGTATTATTAGCATCGTTAATAACATGAGTAGCTAATTCTCTTGTATGTTGGGATGAGGAAAACTGTAGTAGAGGCATGTTAGGATAGATTATTTTAGTTAGTCTTGAATATGAGAATCAGTCTAAGCAATTTAATTGAGGTTTAGTCGAATGAGTGCACGCAGGAGACTGGCTAGGTAGTTAACCCCGACCTGGATCGAGAGATTGGAAGGGAAGGCTTGCTTAGAATTGATAGGTGACTCCTAAGAGGACGAGAGTTAATTAGGAAAATCCCTAGGGTGGTTTGCGACCGAGAGGAGAAAACCATTGCCCTTCTCATTGATAGATTGACTGACTTAGTTGACCCATAGATGCCGATACTGCAGTGGACCGAATCCTAGCATATTTCTCTCTTTATCTGATTTATTCGTATTTATTTCTATCTTTATTTCTCTTCCTTTAATCTCATTTAGTTTAGTTAAAACCTTTTCAAACCCCCAGATTGTTACTGACAGATTTAAATTACAGTTAGTTAGTTTCCTCCCTGTGGAGATCGACCCTACTTCCGCTATCTTCTTAGTTAGTAGACTTAGGTTTTATTTTTGGTGTATAACGACCACATCAAATTTTGGCGCCGTTGCCGGGGAGGCAATTTAATTTTCTGTTTATTTATTTCTGTCTTGTCTTAAGGAATTTTTAATTCCTTAAGACTGTTCTTATTTTTCTCTCTATAGTTGTGTATGCGCAGGTCCCAAAGGCTCGAATTAGTGGAAGCTGATCTGGAGCCTGAAAGAACCTTCTTACGCAGAAAGAGAGGGTTAGATAAGACTGTTCAGGAGGAAGACTTGAGTACTTCTGAATCCGTCTTCGACAGTTTCATTTTCGAGGAAGATTCGACTGTTGAGACTACCATTCCAGCAAAGATGCCTAACATTGCTAGTCACTCTGAGCCCACCGCTGCATGTATACCCCAAGGATTCAAACTTACAACGGACGAAGATGGAACTTCTTTCGATCTTCGTCCGTCTTATATCAAGCTTGTCCAGCAGGATAAGTATAGGGGTGTGGCTGGGGAGGATCCGAGGAAGCATATGGAGACCTTTGTTGACTACTGTTCTTCTATTCCGGTTTCTAAATGGGTAACAGCCGACAAGATCAAGTAGTTCTTGTTTCCTTTTTCCCTTACTGACAATGCCAAAGACTGGTTGAAGAACTTGAATAGAGAGGAACTGGGTATTACCGATTGGACCACACTCGCACTGGCTTTCTACAAGAAGTATTTTCCACCACAGAGGACGAATGCTTTGAGGGGTCAGATTACTAATTTCAAGCAAACGGTTCATGAAAATCTCTATGAGTCCTGGGATCGATTTAAGACGCTAGTGAGGTCTGTTCCTCACCATGGGTTCGAACAGTGGTTTCTATGTAACCAGTTCTACAATGGGTTATATGATGATCATCGAGCCATTCTAGATGCCGCATCAAACGGGAGATTCCAGAAGGAGATAGATGATGATAAGGGTTGGAAATTGATAGAGGAGATGGCAACCCATTGTGCTGAATATGGTAATCCGCGAAGTGGTACACGGACAGTAGCTAGTGTTGATTCTGACGGTCTGGATGCTAAATTTGATAAACTGAATGCCAGACTTGACAAATGGGAGAAGCAAGCTGCAGATAACCAGCAGACGGTTCATTTGCTGCAGCGGGATGAAGTGATTACTTGTGAAAGGTGTGGCGAAACTGGTCACACGGCTGTAGATTGTTTTGCAGAAAAGGAGCAAGTCTGTTCCTTTCAATAATACCGTCAAGGGGGTGGGTACTACAATCAAGGGAATATCCATCCCAATTTGAGATGGACAAGCCAGAATGTCCTAAATCCTACTCCACCACAGCAGCCGACGTATCAACTGCCGCACAAGCAAGGATTCCAAAAAATCCAGTCTTCACAGCAAGCTAGTTCCTCATCTGGAGGAATTTCAGAAGTTGGGGAGCTAAAGTCGATGATACAAGCTTTAGCTATCCAAATGAGCAAATCTGATCAAGCAACGAATGCTACTATTAAGCTTTTGGAGTCGCAGATTGCTCAATTGGCGGGAGCTAGATCGACTAGAAAACCTGGCCAGTTACCGTCTCAGACTGACAATAACAAGGAAACACTAAACATGATTACTCTGAGAAGCGGCCTCACTTATGACAAGCCTGCTGGTACAGTTGCTGATATTTCTAGTGCGCATCTCAATGTTGCGAAGGATGTTGCTGATAATGTAATCGATCGAGAGGTTATTGTTAGTCGATCGAATGAATTGAAAGACAAAGTGATCGATCGAGAGGTTTCTGATGGTCGATCGAGTGAAGCAGATAGCCAGTTAGTCGATCGAGGTGATTCATTTGCTCGATCGAGTATTGTGATTGATAATACTGCTCGATCGAGCAGTTTAAGTTCTGATAATCTTCGATCGAGTGACATTGATACTCGATCGATGGGAATTAATGAGCGAGAAGCTCGTTCGAAGGGGTTAAGCAAGCGGATGATCAACAACGCAATTGTCAAGGATATGCAACGTGGATCGCCTGACGTTCCAGTTTCGTTTCCTGGTCGGTTGAAGAAAGCTAAGGTCGAGAAGGAATTTGCTCGGTTCGCTAACATTGGACGTGATCTCAAAGTGAATGTTCCTCTTGCGGATCTCCTATTAAAGGTACCCTCTTACCTGAAATTTATGCGTGAAATTCTTTTACGTAAGAGGTCTGTAGACACTGTAGAGACTGTAGCTTTAACGGAGGAACGCTCAGCGTTCCTCCAGAACAAATGCCCCCCTAAGCTGTCTGACCCAGGTAGTTTTTCCATACCGTGTCATATAGGTACCTATCTCATAGACAATGCGTTATGTGACCTAGGAGCTAGTGTTAGCGTCTTACCTTTGTCTTTAGCCAAACGGTTAGGCTTTACCAAGCTCCAGTGTACCAATATGACAGTACAGATGGAAGATAGGACCATGTCTCGACCCCTAGGAATCATAGAGGATGTTTCTGTGCAAATAGGAAGATTGTTTATCCCGGTCAATTTCATAGTTTTGGATATACCTGAGGATTCTCACACTCCCATCATTTTGGGAAGACCGTTCTTGCATACTGCGCAAGCGGTTATTGATGTCGGGTTACGGACACTGACCTTTCAAATAGGTGGGGAGAACCTAGTTTTCACGCAGTCTCATGCTAGTAAGGGTCCTATGCTTGTTTCACCATGTCACACACTTCCCTTAGCTGATATCACACCTGATTTATTAACGCATGACAAAGCTTCGGTTCCTATCGAGCCTATAGCTCCAGTTTGTGATATTCCCATTGCTACCGTAACACCTCCGCCCCAGCTTGGGAGCGAATTGGAGGAACGTGCTGTTGTATGTTGTCTTACAGATCATAGAGCGGCAGCATTGGAGCTGGAAAAGGGAGAGCCACGTCCGCGTGACGACATCAAGAAGAAGTCCAAGAAGGACAAAGGAGCTCGCATGTACTCGAGTGATTCAGAGGTGGAGCTAGACTCCAAGAAACTATCGTACGTGTGGAGAAAGAAGTCGGAAATTACCGCAGCTGAGGGTAATTCCGCAAGTCAAAGGCCAACGGTGGCCTTATCATGAAACTATTTGGTTACTAGCCGGGTTTGCAACCCCGTGCAAATTGTAAATAACATTTTATCGCGTTTTCGTTAGACACTTAGACAATTAGACTATTTACTTAGATTAGACTATTACGTTACAATCCGTAGTTTAGATGAACAATTTATTTTTCCTGTTAGACAATTTTTGGTATTTTTTGGGTATCGTGTTGTATCGTTTTTGCAGGAAAAAGAAGCGGAAATCAAATTGCTGAAAGTCAAAGGCTATACAAATAGAAAATCATTCGATCGATGACATTGTTATTCGATCGAGTGACTTGGGGAAGAAAAAAGAGCTCGATCGAGTAGAACTCAAATTGATCGAGGGGAATTCCATTGGATCGAGTGAAATAAGGATCATCAACAGAAGTCCACTCGATCGAGTAACTCAGACCTACTCGATCGAGCAGTCCAGCATGACAGAAATCCTCGATCGAGTGGAATTTCTACTCGATCGACTGAAGCAACTTACCTATAAAAGGGAAGTCCTCGATCTTCCTTCTATTTACTCGATCCCAATTCTATATTGTTCTTCATCTTTCATTCTTTTCTGCAAATTTCCTACCTGCAATTTGTGATAAATCCCCATTTAATTACCAATTGCATTTACCCCAACTCTTTACTTTTGCAATTGATTGAAAAGCCCTCCCCCTTTCCCCTTTAATTTCGGTTATTTGAAGATTTCGTGAACTAGGGTTTGCTAATTCGATTCTTCGAATTTATTGATTAATTGCTGTATTTCGGGTAATCTACAACAAGTAAGCATCTCCTCCCTAATTTACTAGTTAATTCGTAATCCCTTCCCCTTTTCTGATTCAATTAGGGTTAGATATTGATTATAGGATTAATCTAGTAGATTAGATGTTATTGATTGGTTCTTGTTGATTTCTTTGTAGCTATGGCATCAAGTTCAGTCCCAAGTAAGTCCACGGTTCCCAAGGAAGTCGCTGAAACGACGACTGAAGCAGTTCCCGCTGCTGTCCAGACTGATACTGCTATCACGGTTACCGAGACTGCTGCTGAGACAGTCTCCACGGAGCACACTGAGGCTCCGATTCCTGTCACGGTCACTGCTGAGACCTTTGTTCCAGCGACCATTGCTGAAGTCGCTCCGCCTTCTAGTTCCACACTCGCTCCTAGTAAGAAGGCGTTGACCACCAGCCAGCTAGCCGCGCAGAAGCTAGCTAGTACTCGAGGACTGGCACCACGGAAAGCTCTTAAGGCTGCTAGTCAGCCACCTATCGTGGAGTCCCTTGGGCCACTACAAAGGATGAGGGAGGTACAATTCGTTTCTAGTATTCACCGGAAACGGTTATCTTATTTACTTGACTCCCCTATCCATTTGAGTCGTTTTTTGCACCGTCCCGACCTAGAGGAGCTAGGTTTATTCACTGATGTTTGTTTGTTACTTAACGGGACGGGGATGTCTGGTTTGGCCTCGATGAGGGAATATACATATCGAGTACCTACGCTCGAATTTTTTAGTTCTTATACTTTTGAGTCCGATATGTATGTTACCTCACCGACTAGCGCTTGCATTCATTTCCGACTCTTTAATGAGTCGCATTCGTGGACCTTAGCTAGGTTTGGGGAGGTTTTGGGTATCTCGAGTGACGGTCTTTTAACAGCTCCTAGGAAGCTGTTGACCCAGGTCTGGACCACTCTCTCTCACACACCCTACGACACTCGTAGGGTGGCCCACGTTCACCACCCTGCACTGCGTTATTTTCTGCGACTTTTAGGAGAGTCGATTTTTGCTAGGCCAGAATCCAACAAAATAAACAACACTGAGTTAGCCATTCTAGCGGGGTACCTGAACATTGATAGCGGTACCCCGTTCATCCTGAACATCGCTTACTTAGTGGCTCTTCATTGGAAGAAGTTAGAGTCTAGGGTGTCTAGCGCCGTAGTCTGTGGCGGTCTGGTCAGTAGGATCGGCCGCCACCTTTATTCAGACTTCCCTAGGACTCACCAGCGCTTAGGACCAGGCGTCGATTTAGATATACCTGTCATGATTGGGTTTACTTGGATGACGGGCTCTGAGCGTCGGGTGTGGAAGATATGTGGTTCCACATCCGTTGTCTTACCTTGCCCTACATTGCCTTCTCTTTCACCTCTCACTACTGTGAGAGGGGTGAAACCCCCTCCCCCTGTTTACCATCTACCTTTCACCACTACACCTTCCTCTTCCACTAAGAAGAGGAAGAGAGCTTCCCCACAGGGGGAAGTTGGAGAGCCGTCGGGTTCTCAACAGGTGGGGCCAACCACTGTCACACCCCCACCTGCCACTACTCCCCCTCCTGCGTCGGTTTTTCCGGCTAATTTTATTTGTCCTCCCCTGTTTGAGGCGCCTGAGGTCATGGACCAAGGGCGTCGTGATGCTTTGCTACTTGAGATGCGCAGGGATATTGCACAGATGCGACGGGATCAGGCCTTGGCCTTGTTCCCTATCTATGAGGATCATATCCGCAGAGGACGTCCCATTCCAGATGGATGGCCTCACCCCTCTTTCTACAGATACCCAGAGGGTGGGTATCCTTCACCATCTTCTTCTTCCTCTTCTTCTGGAGAGGAAGAAGACGAGACGCCGGCACAGAGGGCCATGAGGGAGCGTGCGGAGTTGGCAGCTAGGAGGCTAGCTCAGGAGGAGGAGAGGGACCCGACGTATAGGGTAGAGGAGGAGGAGACTACTGGGAGGAGGTGATGTTAGCTCCCTAGTTTGATGCTGGTTTGGGGAAGCTTTGTTTCGTGAGTTTTTCTGTTCCTTTTGTTTTTTTCCATTCTTTGTATATTTTTCTTCCTTAGGAACATGAATTAGGTTGTTTTTTTTCCCTTTCCCGTATATGCTGTTGTGCTATGGCCAATGAGGACATTGTCTGTTTTGGTTTGGGGAGGTGTTTTACATCCTTTTGCGTCTGCATTTGCATTTGTATTGCATTCACGTTTACAATTCATGTTAATTAGGAAAAATTTGAAAAATCAAAAATATCACGTTTATTTTTGCATATAGTTGAGTCGGATTGGAGTCTTGTTCATGATGAAATTGCACTACAAGTCTATTCTATGCTATTCCTTGCACCTTTCTTGACTTATTTAGTAAAATCGAAGTAGTGAACTATTGAATTTTGTCTTGGAATTTAAATTTGACTAGTAGACTTGACTCAACATTTTGGCAAACTACTTATATATTCTGAGATTTTAGAGCCTATAACTGGTGACATCCATGACCAGTTCATCTAGGAATGAGAGTAGTTACTCCCCACATCTCGTGTCATTTGCTTGTATATGAATTTTGATTTCTTATTGCCTGCACGCATTGGGTTTGTGGTCGGTATTACGTGTTTTGAGAATCTTTGCATCTCCCTTTTCCTCATTTTACCCCATTAACTCCACATAAAGCCATATCTGCCTGTTGCCCTTAACTACATCCTAAACTGAGCCTACCTTTGCCGAGCTAGTTTAGTAGTCGAGGTATATTCTACCGTTGTGTCAGTTTTTGGCTCGTTATCATTGATTGGAGTGGGTATTTGTGAGAAAAAGAAGAGAAGTGTTGTTAGTGCCTCGATCGAGTAGATTTTAGCTCGATCGAGCAGATTTTGTTTGCTGTTGCCTCGATCGAGTGATATATTCCACTCGATCGAGAGGTTCCTCCTTTGGTCAGCCAAGAAAGAAAAAGAAAAGAAAGAAAAATGAAAAAATGAAAAATATATTGAAAAATAATTGGCTGAAGTTTTGTTGTTTACACCTCCTGTGCTTATCATTATTTTGTCGAGGTGTTTTATGGGATTTGTGACGTATATGCCTAGATTTGGTAAGGCATCGAGCTTAATTTTTGATTGTTGGAAGAATGGAACGAGTTATATTGCGGTCTTGTTAGGAACTAGCTTGGCTATTTACCCTCACATTTCCATTAATTGTTTTGCCCCTTCTTACCAATTAGCCTCACATATCCATACTTTTGCAAATGTTCGGCACGTGATTGCCCTTGAACGGTGGTTATGCGTGTGTACGGTGCTTGAATCATCTTTCATGTTAGTTAGCAATGCATGTTGTGTCGGTCGTAGTCTAGGTGAGTGACTATATTTTCTTCTCTCTTTCTTATACATTTTTACTTACCATTTGCTTGTTGAGAGAAGAGTGACCCGTGAGAGTCCGAATTTGGTTGAGTCTTGCAAGGTCGAAAGTCTAATTTATTTCCAAGATTGTACAAATTCGTTCACTTTCGTATTAAGCTTTGTAGCGATTGAATGAGTGCATTAAACTGTTTAGCATTGACTTGTAGCTAGCTCTGAGACTTACTCCATTCCCCTAGGTTTATTTTGTTCCATATAGCTGCATTTAGTTTGCTTGAGGACAAGCAAAGGTTTAGTTTGGGGAAGTTTGATGCGTGTATTTTATATAGACTTTCTAGTCCATTTATGCACGCATTTCTATGTCATTTAGGTGATATTATATCACCATATGCCCCTATTTGGCTACTTTGTACTTTCATTACCATTTTGTAGGTACAAGCTGTGTAGTAGCGGAAACCGAGCCAAAACAGTCCACTTTGCATGCATTTAGGAGAATGGAAGGAACGGAACAGGAGCTCTTGCATGGGAAAGCGCGAAACCGTTCATAATCAAGCCCAAGTCATGACTCACACTATGTGCTATGCCAGAAGACCTCGATCGACTATGCATTTGGTCGATCGAGGTGAGTTGAAGCCAGAAGACCTCGATCGAGCTACATTTTTGCTCGATCGAGTAGGAGCTGTATACCAATTGGTCGATCGAGTGGAAGTTGTCCTCGATCGACTGATTTCCTAGAATAAAAGCCTCGATCGGAGGGTAATTTCCCTCGATCGAGTGGATCCTATCACGGGGTTTAAGTCCATAGCTTAATTAGGGTTCAGAGTCGTGTTAGACATTATATATGACTCTTATTTACGTCATTATGGGGGATTAAGTTATTATCATTCAGTAATTAGCAGACATTAATCTTTCATTAGTTTCAGAACCTTTTAATCTTTAGTTTACATTCGGGTTTATCGACGTGGATTGTTCTTTACGCCGGATTTGCTAAGATTGTAAACTACTTTCTCTCTTTTATTCTTAACCTTTGTTTTAATCAGTGTTTACTCTACTTAATTGCTGCGTTGTTATTGTTCATGATGTTTATTTACGATTTTATTATGTCTAATGTCATATGTTCAATCGTTTGTATTATTAGCATCGTTAATAACATGAGTAGCTATTTCTCTTGTATGTTGGGATGAGGGAAACTGTAGTAGAGGCATGTTAGGATAGATTATTTTAGTTAGTCTAGAATATGAGAATCAGTCTAAGCAATTTAATTGAGGTTTAGTCGAATGAGTGCACGCAGGAGACTGGCTAGGTAGTTAACCCCGACCTGGATCGAAAGATTGGAAGGGAAGGCTTGCTTAGTATTGATAGGTGACTCCTAAGAGGGCGAAAGTTAATTAGGAAAATCCCTAGGGTGGTTTGAGACCGAGAGGAGAAAACCATTGCCCTTCTCATTGATAGATTGACTGACTTAGTTGACCCGTAGATGCCGATATTGCAGTGGATCGAATCCTAGCATATTCTCTTTTATCTGATTTATTTCATATTAATTTCTACCTTTATTTCTCTTCCTTTAATCTTATTTAGTTTAGTTAAAACCTTTTCAAAACCCCCCAGATTGTTACTGGCAGATTTAGATTACAGTTAGTTAGTTTCCTCCCTGTGGAGATCGACCCTACTTCCGCTATCTTCTTAGTTAGTAGACTTAGGTTTTATTTTTGGTGTATAACGACACGCATCAAATTTTGGCGCCGTTGCCAGGGAGGCAATTTAATTTTCTGTTATTTATTTCTGTCTCGTCTTAAGGAATTTCTAATTCCTTAAGACTGTTCTTATCTTTCTCTTTATAGTTGTGTATGAGCAGGTCCCAAAGGCTCGAATTAGTGGAAGCTGATCCAGAGCCTGAAAGAACCTTCCTACGCAGGAAGAGAGGGTTAGATAAGACTATTCAGGAGGAAGACTTGAGTACTTCTGAATCCGTCTTCGACAGTTTCATTTTCGAGGAAGATTTGACTGTTGAGACTACTTTGCCAGCAAAGATGCCTAATATTGCTAGTCACTCTGAGCCTACAGCTGCATGTATACCTCAAGGATTCAAACTTACAACGGACGAAGATGGAACTTCTTTCGATCTTCGTCCGTCTTATATCAAGCTTGTCCAGCAGGATAAGTATAGGGGTGTGGCTGGGGAGGATCCGAGGAAGCATATGGAGACCTTTGCTAACTACTGTTCTTCTATTCCGGTTTCTAAAGGGGTGACAGCCGACAAAATCAAGGAGTTCTTGTTTCCTTTTTTCCCTTACCGACAATGCCAAAGACTGGTTGAAGAACTTGAATAGAGAGGAATTGGGTATTACCGATTGAACCACACTCGCACTGGCTTTCTACAAGAAGTATTTTCCACCGCAGAGGACGAATTCTTTGAGAGGTCAGATTACTAATTTCAAGCAAACGGTTCATGAAAATCTCTATGAGTCCTGGGATGGATTTAAGACGCTAGTGAGGTCTGTTGCTCACCATGGGTTCGAACAGTGGTTTCTGTGTAACCAATTCTACAACGGGTTATATGATGATCATCGAGCCATTCTAGATGTCGCGTCAAACGGGAGGTTCCAGAAGGAAATAGATGATGATAAGGGTTGGAAACTGATAGAGGAGATGGCAACCCATTGTGCTGAATATGGTAATCCGCGGAGTGGTACACGGACGATAGCTAGTATTGATTCTGAAGGTCTGGATGCAAAATTCGATAAACTAAATGCCAGACTTGACAAATGGGAAAAGCAAGCTGCAGATAACCAGCAGACGGTTCATTTGCTGCAGCGGGATGAAGTGATTACTTGTGAGAGGTGTGGCGAAACTGGTCACACGGCTATAGATTGTTTTGCTGAAAAGGAGCAAGTCTGTTCCTTTCAACAATACCGTCAAGGAGGTGGATACTACAACCAAGGGAATATCCATCCTAATTTGAGATGGACAAGCCAGAACGTCTTAAATCCTACTCCTCCACCACCGCAGCCGACGTATCAACCGCCGCACAAGCAAGGATTTCAGAAAATCCAGTCTTCACAGCAAGCTAGTTCCTCATCTGGAGGAATTTCAGAAGTCGGGGAGTTAAAGTCTATGATCCAAGCTTTAGCTATCCAAATGAGCAAATCTGATCAAGCAACGAATGCTACTATTAAGCTTTTGGAGTCGCAGATTGCTCAATTGGCGGGAGCTAGATCGACTAGAAAACCTGGCCAGTTACCGTCTCAGACTGACAATAACAAGGAAACACTAAACATGATTACTCTGAGAAGCGGCCTCACTTATGACAAGCCTGCTGGTACAGTTGCTGATATTTCTAGTGTGCATCTCAATGTTGCGAAGGATGTTGCTGATAATGTAATCGATCGAGAGGTTATTGTTAGTCGATCGAATGAATTGAAAGACAAAGTGATCGATCGAGAGGTTTCTGATGGTCGATCGAGTGAAGCAGATAGCCAGTTAGTCGATCGAGGTGATTCATTTGCTCGATCGAGTATTGTGATTGATAATACTGCTCGATCGAGCAGTTTAAGTTCTGAGAATCTTCGATCGAGTGACATTGATACTCGATCGATGGGAATTAATGAGCGAGAAGCTCGTTCGAAGGGGTTAAGCAAGCGGATGATCAACAACGCAATTATCAAGGATATGCAACGTGGATCGCCTGACGTTCCAGTTCCGTTTCCTGGTCGGTTGAAGAAGGCTAAGGTGGAGAAGGAATTTGCTCGGTTCGCTGACATTGTACGCGATCTTAAGGTGAACGTTCCTTTTGCGGATCTCCTATTAAAGGTACCCTCTTACCTGAAATTTATGCGTGAAATTCTTTTACGTAAGAGGTCCGTAGACACTGTAGAGACTGTAGCTTTAACTGAGGAATGCTCTGCGTTCCTCCAGAACAAATGCCCCCCTAAGCTGTCTGACCCAGGTAGTTTTTCCATACCGTGTCATATAGGTACCTATCTCATAGATAATGCGTTATGTGACCTAGGAGCTAGTGTTAGCGTCTTACCTTTGTCTTTAGCCAAACGGTTAGGCTTTACCAAGCTCCAGTGTACCAATATGAAAGTACAGATGGCAGATAGGACCTTGTCTCGACCCCTAGGAATCATAGAGGATGTTCCTGTGCAAATAGGAAGATTCTTTATCCCGGTCGATTTCATAGTTTTGGATATACCTGAGGATTCTCACACTCCCATCATTTTGGGAAGACCGTTCTTGCATACTGCGCAAGCGGTTATTGATGTTGGGTTACGGACACTGACCTTTCAAATAGGTGGGGAGAACCTAGTTTTCACGCAGTCTCATGCTAGTAAGGGTCCTATGCTTGTTTCACCATGTCACGCGCTTCCCATAGCTGATATTTCACCTGATTTATTCACACATGACAAAACTTCGATTCCTATCGAGCCTATAGCTCCTGTCTATGATATTCCCATTGCTACCGTAACACCTCCGCCCCAGCTTGGGAGCGAATTGGAGGAACGTGCTGTTTTGTGTTCTCTTACCGATGATATAGAGGTAGCATTGGAGCTGGAAAAGAAGCGAGAGCCAGGTTCGCGTGACGATATCAAGAAGAAGTCCAAGAAGGACAAAGGAGCTCGCATGTACTCGAGTGATTCCGAAGTGGAGCTAGACTCCAAGAAACTATCGTACGTGTGGAGGAAGAAGACGGAAATTACCGCAGCTGAGGGTAATTCCGCAAGTCAAAGGCCTAACGGTGGCCTTGTCATGAAACTGTTTGGTTACTAGCCGTGTTTGCAACCCCGTGCAAATTGTAAATAACATTTTATCGCGTTTTTGTTAGACACTTAAACAATTAGACTATTTACTTAGATTAGACTATTACGTTACAATCCGTAGTTTAGATGAACAATTTATTTTTCCTCTTAGACAATTTTTGGTATTTTTTGGGTATCGAGTTGTATCGTTTTTGCAGGAAAAAGAAGCGGAAATCAAATTGCTGAAAGTCGAAGGCTATGCAAATAGAAAATCATTCGATCGATTACATTGTTATTCGATCGAGTGACTTGGGGAAGACAAAGAGCTCGATCAAGTAGAATACGAATCGATTGAGGCGAATTCCATTGGATCTAGTGAAATAAGGATCATCAACAGAAGTCCAATCGATCGAGTAACTCAGACCTACTCGATCGAGCAGTCCAGCATGACAGAAATCCTCGATCGAGTGGAATTTCTACTCGATCGATTGAAGCAACTTACCTATAAAAGGGAAGTCCTCGATCTTCCTTCTATTTCCTCGATCCCAATCCTATATTCTCCTTCATCTTTCAATTTCTTTTCTGCAAATTTCCTACCTGCAATTTGTGATAAATCCCCAATTAATTACCAATTACAATTACCTCAACTCTTTACTTTTGCAATTGATTGAAAAGCCCTCTCCCTTTCCCCTTTAATTTCGGTTATTTAAAGATTTTGTGAACTAGGGTTTGCTAATTCGATTCTTCGAATTTATTGATTAATTGCTGTATTTCGGGTAATCTACAACAAGTAAGCATTTCCTCCCTAATTTACTTGGTAATTCGTAATCCCTTCCCCTTTTCCGATTCAATAAGGGTTAGATATTGATTACAGGATTAATCTAGTAAATTAGATGTTATTGATTGGTTCTTGTTGATTTCTTTGTAGCTATGGCATCAAGTTCAGTCCCAAGTAAGTCTGCGATTCCCGAGGTTGTCGCTGAAACGGCGACTGAAGCGGTTTTCGCTGCTGTCCAGACTGATACTGCTGTCACGGTTACCGAGACTGCTGCTGAGACAGTCTCTACGGAGCACACTGAGGCTCCGATTCCTGTCACGGTCACTGCTGAGACCGTTGTTCCAGCGACCATTGCTGAGGTGGCTCCGCCTTCTAGTTCCACACTCGCTCCCAGTATGAAGGCGTTGACCACCAGCCAGCTAGCCGCGTAGAAGCTAGCTAGTACTCAAGGACTGGCACCACCGAAGGCTCTCAAGGCTGCTAGTCAGCCACCTATCGTGGAGTCTCTTGGGCCACTACAAAGGATGAGGGAGGTACAATTCGTTTCTAGTATTCACCGGAAACGGTTATCTTATTTACTTGACTCCCCCATCCATTTGAGTCGTTTTTTGCACCGACCAACCTAGAGGAGCTAGGTTTATTCACTGATGTTTGTTTGTTGCTTAACGGGACGGGCATGTCGGGTTTGGCCTCAATGCGGGAGTATACATATCGAGTACCTACGCTCGAATTTTTCAGCTCTTACACTTTTGAGTCCGATATGTATGTTACCTCACCGACTAGCGCTTGCATTCATTTTCGACTCTTTAATGAGTCGCATTCGTGGACCTTAGCTAGGTTTGGGGAGGTTTTGGGTTTTTCGAGTGACGGTCTTTTAGCAGCCCCTAGGAAGTTGTTGCCCCAGGTCTGGACCGCTCTCTCTCACACACCCTACGGCTCTCGTAGGGTGGCCCACGTTCACCACCCTGCACTGCGCTATTTTCTGCGACTTTTAGGAGAGTCGATTTTTGCTAGGCCAGAACCCAACAACATTACCAACACCGAGTTAGTCATCTTAGCGGGGTACCTGAACATTGATAGCGGTACCCCGTTTGTCCTGAACATCGCTTACTTAGTGGCTCTTCATTGGAATAAGTTGGAGTCTAGGGTGTCTAGCGCAGTAGTCTGTGGCGGTCTGGTCAGTAGGATAGGCCGCCACCTTTATTCAGACCTCCCTAGGACTCATACACGCTTAGGACCTGGCGTCGACTTAGATATTTCTGTCATGATTGGGTTTACTTGGATGACGGGCTCTGAGCGTCGGGTGTGGAAGATATGTGGTTCCACATCCGTTGTCTTACCTTGCCCTAC
>JAIUZE010023400.1:0-25503 GCA_022085475.1 Heliosperma pusillum
CTAGAACCCGACGATTTGAAGAAGAAAGCTTGACCATGTCAAAGGCATTTCAAGAAGGTTCACTAATTCAAAAGAGAGAAGAAGTAAAGACGATGTCGCAGTTGTCGGAAGATCAATCAATTGAGCGGAAGAATTCATCGCTTTACATCAAACCCTATCAACAAACCCGATTGAAGAGGTCAAGGGGGATCATGGAAGTCAAGTCAAAGCAAAGGGAGATGAAACGTTAGTCAAAAGCTCCCAGATGACAACTTAACCGATCGGGTAAGGGTGTACCCGGTCAGGTATCTCTGCTGCTTCGAGCAAAATGCTTCAACTTCCTATTTTTGTCCTATATGTTCAATGCTCGACCCCTTCCCCACGAAACCCTAATGCTATATAAAGGGAGCTCCAGCCCCTCTTCTCATCATCAATCACACAACTCATCTCAATCTCACACACAACATCTCTTCTCTTCTTACATTTCTCTTTAGTTTAGTCTTTCTAGTTTAGATCATTTTCTTCTTTTGTCTTTAGTTCTTAGTTTATTTCTGTCCATTTCACATCAAAACCTTAGTTTAGATCAATAAGAATTTCAATCTTTGTAATCTACTTTGTTGGGTTCAAGTGTTGTAATTCAAGGAACGATTATTCTATGCAAGGGATTTCTATTATTGTTATCGCTTTCGTTGTTGATCGTCACCTAGGTACTTCTATTCTATCCTTTGTTTAATGTCTTTTCTGTTTTCTATTTGATTGTTATCCTCTTTACATATTGTCTTAGATTCATTTTCATGTTGTTATAATCGTAATTTCATTTCTTAGATTGTCAATTAGCGTCGTTATTATCGCCTTATAAAGAGTCTAAAATTATTTTCAAAAACCAACTAAATATGTCTATCCTAGTTTTCATTGTTAATATCATCTTAAACATAATCATGAGTGAGTAGTCACCTTTCTAGGGTGTAGGGTAGCCATGTTGGATTGATTAAAAGATGATAATTGGATAAAAGAAATTGTGCTTTTAAAACATTGTGTCTATGCATGTTTGGACTATAACGATAGTTGACGATTCCTGATCAAAATCATTGACTAGCATGGAATTATTTTCCAAGGTAGAGATACGAGAATTAAATAGACAAAGCATAACATGGTGGATTAAGACCTAGTAAATCGCCTAAAAGCCTGCTAGACCATCTGATCTATGATTGTAATGAACACATCATTCTTACGAACTCACAATGAATTATTTGCATGTCCTAAATCCAATTTCATAAATATGTCAATCCACATGTGTGAACCTACTTCCCTAGATGCTTCTCATTATTGTTAATTCATCATTTGCTTTATTGCTTTCATCTTCAATTGCTTTTATTTTGCTTTCATTTATGCTTTTTGTTAGTTTAGACATCATAATTCCTAAACCCAGAAACTCGTTAGATAAAACTCAATTGTGAAACACTTCACATTCTATAGGAAACACCATCTCCCTGAGGATCGACCCCTACTTCCCTAATTAAATTAAATTGTTATTAGCCTAGTCTGGGTAAATTATCTTTGTATCGGGCTCGCGACAAGCACGATCATTGTAGTTGTTGTTGTTGTGGTTGGAGGTTGGAGGTTGGAGGTTGGATGTTGTTTGTTGTTGTTGTTGTTGTTGTTGTTGTTGTTGTTGTTGGTGTTGTTTGTTGTTGGTGGTTGGAGGTTGTTTGTTGTTGTTGTTGTTGTTGTTGTTGTTGTTGTTGTTGTTGTTGTTGTTGTTGTTGTTGTTGTTGTTGTTGTTGTTGTTGTTGTTTTGTTGTTGTTGTTGTTGTTGTTGTTGTTGTTGTTGTTGTTGTTGTTGTTGTTGTTGTTGTTGTTGTTGTTGTTGTTGTTGTTGTTGTTGTTGTTGTTGTTGTTGTTGTTGTTGTTGTTGCTATTAGTAAACTTTTAGTTCTTGTTGTTATTGTTTTGAATATTTATGTAAGTCGATAATAATAATTAAAAACGTGTATGTAGATTTGAAATGAAAAGAGTACAACGAGCGTGGATGTATGAAAGATTGGATTGTAATAAAAAATTAAGGCAGGAGTTTGTAATGGGCGTTAATGAATTCATTAATTATGTTAAGAAACAAGAAGATTACGGTAGATGTAAGGAAATTAGGTGCCCATGTGTAAAGTGTAGAAATAGAAAATTTTTAGCCGAACAAGAAGTACGAAAACACCTAGGGCTTTGGGGCTTTTGCGATTGGATAGATAATTCTGAAAAAGGAATGCAAATGCATAAGGATTATAAACTTGTGGATGTTAATCGAAGTAGAAAATTTCCGAAATATGATCCATTTTTGTTGGCTTATCAAGTCGAACAAGTTTATTATACTTGATATCCAAATATCAAAAGAGATAAAGTTAAGTGGTCAGCAGTATTCAAAACTAAAGCCAGATCGCATGTTGATGCTGCTATTGTCGAATCTGCGTTTCAAGAAGATGTTATTAGTAGTGAGACACTACTATCAATAATTGAAGTGCCAGATGATAAGGAAATTATAGAGGAGGAGGAAGAAGAAACTCAAGTAGAGGACAATAATGAGGAGAAGGTAGAAGAGGAGGAGGAGTAGGATGAGCAGAAGCGGAAGGAAGACGGAGCAGAAGATAAAGAGGAAGATAAAGAGGAAGAAGAAGATTTTATAGACTCTCTTTTTAAATACAACATTTCCGAAAACCAATATTCAAGTAGTGATGATGAATAAGATTATTTCTAATTCTTATATTAGTTGAAAGTACTTTTTCTAAATGTATGGGCGTTTGCAAAACAATTTCATTTGAGCTGTTGACAGTTGTTTTTATTATTCATTAATACCAATATATAGTTTCTTGTCATTTAATTGTACATGTTTGTTAATTCATGACAACTTTGAATAGTTTAGTTTTTCTCTATATGGCGGGCGGACGACGAAGAAGAGGTAGTTGTAGTAATGTAGAAAACAGAGCGCATGAGGATGAGAATGAACAAGTGAATGATAGGAACGTGCCACCGACACAGGTGGATACTACTACTCGCAGAGTCCGCCTCGATCCGGATGAGGAAACAGGTGTATGGTAAGACTAGTTCACTTTTACTTTAATTGTTTAATTATAATTATGATTATTTTAAATATCATAATATTTCTATATAATGTATTTAACTATGATCATTAATTTTAGGTTCAGTGACTCAGATGTGGTTAAACTGATTTCGGAGACCATAACCTGCGTGTACAAGAAGCATGCGCCAAACTGGAAAGAGGCGTCAAATAATTTGCGGTCGTCTTGGTGGAACTGGTTTGAGGTATAATTATTTAAAATATTATAATTATATCTATTCAAATTTGTTTGTCTCAATTTATCTTTTTATTGATTTTTATTTTTTTGTTTATTTACTTAATATTTTCCTAACTTTATGTTTTTAATCATGACAGCAAAGGGTTTATTCATTCCTTGCCATACAAGTATGGTAAGGAAAGCTTGGGAATACGCCATGAAGACCCTTTTACGTCATATGATCTACCGAGCCTTGCAGAAAGACGAGGAGCACAGGCCGAAGTGGATTCCTTTGGACTTATTTAGAAAGCTTAAGAATAGGCATGTCGAAGATCCTTCTTTCGTCGCGAGATCTCAATCAACCTCGGCTAATCGTAGGTCGGGATGTGAAGAGAAGGGAAAGGCGTTGCCTACTCACATTATGGGTAGAAAAAACACCTTGAGAATCATGGACGAAATGGTATATATAAATCTTCTTTCATTTTTTATTTATTTATCCAATTATAATTTAATACTTATATATATATATATATATATATGTTATACTAACAAGTATTTAAATTGTAGGTCGATAAAAATTCATCTGGTATCCCAAATGCCGTGCAAGTCTTAGAGAAGACAAAGAAGCACAAGTTCCGTGGACGGTTATAAAAAAAACCAACTGAACTCTTTGTAAGTTATGCATTATGTTTTTAAGTCATTTATGTTTGTCATTTATATATTTAATTACATTAACTATATAATTTAAATGACAATTACTAATTCTGAGCTTGTTTGTGATGCAGAATAAGATCATGTCAAAGAAGTCTGAGCTTCAAAGTCAAGGAGCCGAAAACATCGACGATAATGAGATATATTATGAGGAAACTGGATTTGACGAGAAAGGAAGATGCTACGGATTGGGACCAGCGGCGTATTATTTGTTTGACCATCATAGGCACTCTGTTGCTACCTCAGACCCGACTTAGTGAACCCCAAGTTTGGCTACTAAGTTGTCAAGGGAAAATGTGGCACTTAGGCAAGAGCGCGACGAGCAAGCTCGAAGGATTGCAGCTATAGAAGAGTACTTGAGTCAGGTTGCAAGAAATTCTACTCAAAGCTGCAGACCTGGAGGTTCTAACCAGGGTCGAGACGACTTTGATGATGATGGCGGCGATAATGCTAGGCCCCACCCATTCACCCCTTTCCCTCCATTCACTCCGTGTGGTTGAGTGATTAGTTAACTATTTTGAACTTAAAACCTTTTATTTGTAAGACTTTACTTTTATGATATAAAATCAAAACTTTGTTCATGCATGGTTTTGTGTTACATTAGTAACTTTGTTGGACGCGTAACTGCTGAAAAACTTCTGTTATTTGCAGGTTTTTTTTGTCGTTTTAACGCGTATAGAGGGGATGCAAGAAACAACCATTTCCTGAGAAATACAGGCATTGTTGCGACGGAATTTCCGTCGCAAAAATTGACTGACTTACAGCCAAGTCAAAGATAAAGTCAATTTTTGCGACGGAATTTGCGTCGCAAATGTTGACTCCCTCTTTGACTTGACTGTACAGGTGGCAGTCAAGTCAAAGGGGCAGTCAATTTTTGCGACGGAATGTCCGTCGCAAAATTTGACTTTTTCTTCGACTTGGCTGCCACCTGTAATCCGTCGCTATTTATGTTGGCGAC
This sequence comes from Heliosperma pusillum, assembly GCA_022085475.1. Taxonomy (NCBI): domain Eukaryota; kingdom Viridiplantae; phylum Streptophyta; class Magnoliopsida; order Caryophyllales; family Caryophyllaceae; genus Heliosperma; species Heliosperma pusillum. The sequence continues at coordinate 4,930 of JAIUZE010023400.1, forward strand.
GGATATCCCGTCGCAACGAATTTGCGACGGATTAGTCCGTTGCAAATACTGTTGTTTGCGACGAAAATAAGCGACGGAAACTATCCGTCGCAAATCGGTCGCAAAACAGTCTCTGGCGACGGAAATACCATGTTTGGCGACGGAATAATCCGTCGCAAAACGAGCTTTCTCTTGTAGTGATGGGTTGTTATACAATCTAGGGTTTTCATACATGTTCAAGCCTAAACCCTAAATTATCTTACTAAGCCGATGATGGACCATGGTTTCACGTGATCAAGGCTTATGGGCCGGTGTCACTTGTGATTACCAATCGATTCAATTAGGGTTAAGTAAGATGTTAACCTAATATCTTTCTTGTTACGCAAGAGAGGCATATGGTTAAATAGTGTTTGTAAATTTAACCTAATATCTCTCTTGCTACCCAAGAGAGGCCATGACTAGCTAGGGTTTTAAACTAAAACCTAGTTTGCTTCTCTACTATATATACTCAAGTATTTCATGCATTTAAAAGTACGCTTTTCATACTATAACTCTTATTTGAAAAAGTGCTCAAATATTTTGAAGTAAAAACTTTGTTTGCAAAAACCATTGTTTTCGAAAAGCTGTGCTTCATCTCGCAAATTATTTTGTGAAAATCGTTATTGGAAAATAGTGATATAATTGTTTCTTATACGTTAAATTGTGTGAACAACAAGAACACTTAAAAACACTCTCTTATTAACGTAAGATAGAAACTGAGTATTTAACGGTACTCAAACTTTGAGTTGCAACTAGAGTTAGTTGTACGAGTTGGTTGATAATTTTGTAATCTGTAGAAAGGCACTAAAATTATTAATCGAGAATAGTGGACGTAAGTTTCCAGTTGTGAAACTGAACCACCTCAAATCCCTTGTGTTCTGCATCTTTTCTTGTTTCGTTACCTTTCATACGCTACAAGTAATTAGTTAGGTTGAGTTTAATCAATAAATCAATACTACTTATTACCTTCACACGCATATATGGACCTATAAAAAAAGTAGTCATACTTTATTTAAACCAATTCCCCCCGTCCCCCTCTTGAGTATTTCGGATCAATAGTCTCCTTATAAGTGAAATTATGGAGACACGGCCAATTCTTTTTAAAGATTGACTTAGATTGTGGGCAAACCAAGAAAGTTAACATTAATAGTTAAAATGTGACAATTGATACCATTCGTGTGACAACCCCCGATAAACGCGGAAATAAAACAAACAAGCATGCATAAAAAGTGCGGAAAATAAAGAGTTTTAAAAACTTATACATTCCAAATAAGAGGAATCGTCAAAACAAAAGAAAACAAAGTAATGAAAGTGCAACGGGGTAACAAGGTCCCTCAAAACAAGGTCTAGTGAGTCTAATAAAACTCGAATCAAACGGTAGGGTCGAATGTTTACACGACATCCGCAAGCTCACTCGCTAAACCCCAAAAAGATAAGCATCATCATCAATCAACCTGTTCATTCATATAAAACATGAATGCTACAGTCTGTGGAGAGTAACTCGGTGTTTTCCCAGCCATATCACATCAAAACGCATATAAAAAAGTATAGAAACATATATCAACATTCATACATAGATATCATGATAAACATACGTAGAATACTTCATAATAAAATTATCTAAGCATATGGATCGTCTATCATGTTATTATCATGCAATACCGACTCGGGGAATACTCCCTTTGACAACCACATGGATAACCGTTGGCTTGCATCTCACCATTAGTGACCATGTAATTGAGAAGGTTAGGGACTCATCATACAATTCATTCAAGGCATCCAAATCAACCAAGTACACAATCAAACAAGTGATCGAACATAAGCAGGCACACTCTCACGGTTTATGCCACCCACTAGCATCTGCAATATGCAAGACCAGACGACTCTAAACTCAAATCCTCGTGGTAGGACTACGATAAACGATATGGTCCTAGTCTAAACCTAGCCAGACTCTCGAGACAAGATGTGTACCCGATTCGACATGTGGCTAGACGTGCACACATCCCAGACTCAGTCAAACATGGAAGTGAGTACCCCAAATACGGCACTTACGAGGTCAGGGGCGGACGAGAAAGAGCATACCAAGCTCGACAGTTACGGCCAACGAGAAAGGTTGTCTCAAAATCATACACTCATACTACGGCAGTTACGGCCAACGGATATGAAAAATGAAGTAAGGTCAAGCAAGTACGCTACATGCAAATGACACCACCTCGCAAGGATACAACTTTTGACGGCTGGGTCGATCAACGCATTGTGTTCGCCTCCAAACAATGTCGTCATATCCCTACTAACAAATGTACAAAAGCATCAAGGTTACACCTTCATCGCTTCGACATTCAAGTCTAACGAGTATAGGGGTGAAACCAAGAAATGAGAGTTCAAAACATCCAACAAACAAGACTGGATCATTATTCAAGTCATAATCGACGCAAACGACGAAACATGCAAAAACCGTCACTAAACATGTGAGAAAAACATAATATAAATGTTACAATGATAAACATGAGTCAATACGTGATACATAAGCATTAGATCAAATTTAAGAAGTATGATGAATAAGAAACAAAGATCTCATCTCAAAACAACAAGTTTGGAAACCAACTAAAACATGGGTCAACTTTAAAAAAACATAAGTACAGTTCTAGACATTCAAATGCATAAATTCTAAGTGGAGGTGATAGCTTATCCTCTTAATATTCCAACGGTAGGTCACAAGCCCAAAACAAGCTAGTAACAAAGGAAATATGATCATTTTACGAAAAGGGGTCAGTGAACGTGAAATGTATGTCACGCCCGTGACATGCATGTCATGACCGTGACATGTATGTCACTCCTGTGACGGAGATGGGTTTTGGTTCTGCCTCTTATGTTACGCCTATGCCTTGTATGTCACGCCCGTGAAATATATGTCACGATTGCATGTCAGGCCCGTGACATGCATGTCACGCCCGTGACGAAGGTCGAGACAACTCATATTTGGATGAGACTCAGTCATGGCTTCCCAAATTCAATTCACACACAAGTTATGCAATATTCACATCCAAAACCTACATGTACACTATCACATTCATAAGATTCACATTAAGGAGGATAATAACTCAAACCCATTTGCAATATCGACTCAAATCCGTCAATAAACATAATCGCACACCACATATGGTATCATACAACTCAATTAAACCACAATAGCACAATTAGTCCATCATTAATGACATTAGAACATATTTAAGCAACAAGAAGGTAATTTATCATCAACACTACCAATTTATATCAATTAGATACTTATAAGATGAAATTCAACAATTTAACATATTGTAGTCATAGATATATACTAACATCTACACCAGAACTCATCTTTAACATAAAAAATAACCTAAAACACATACAAAAGCACATAAATTGTGATACCGAGTAACCCGTCAACGTTACTTTGATAGCTCTTCACTCTTCTTCTTCTTCTTTAGTTAAGAAATAATCTTTGTTCGGGTCTTGAAGGTCTCCTCCTACATACAAAAATACAAACTTGAGTTGAATTCAAGTTTTTAAGAAAAAGATGGAACTTCAAAGTTGAACAAACTTGGATCTTTCTTACCTTAAAAGAAAGAGGATAATAAATGAGGAAGAAAGAAGTAAAAATCAAGGGAAAATACTAAGGAATAAAGGAGTTATGTGAGGTTTAGAGGTTGTGAGCTTGGGTTCAACAATGGTGGGATATGGTTTTGTTGAGAGAGGTGAAGATGTGTTTGTGTGCAGAAAAGTGAGTGGAAAATAGAGATGTTGGGTTTAATTTTGGTGAGTGGAGAAATTCAAAGGCCCAACACTAAATGTGAGACTCAGCCCACTTGAATTTCCGAGTAAAACCCGATTATGGGCTCGGAATTAACAGAATAGACACGGATTTAGGCTAGCCATTAAATTTATAATCTAAGACTATTACTAAGACTAATTAATAATGATATAATATTATTAAATTCTAATTAGTAAAGTCGCGAGTGTTACAATCATCCATCCTTTTAAAAAGTTTCGCCCTCGAAAATTGAGCGAAAGAAGGATACCATAATAAAAAAGACTCGGGTACTTGGCACGCATGGTAGCTTATGGCTCCCAAGTCTCCTTTTCAACAGTACCACATTTCCACAAAACCTTCACTAGGGGTACCACTTTGCTTCTTTTGTCTTTCCGATCCAAGATACGAATCGGCTTCTCTTCGAACGATAGGTTCGGTTCTAGCTCGGGAACTTCGGTTTGTAGAACATGGCTCGGATCACTTATTTACTTCCTCAATTGAAATACATGGAACACATCCTGAATTTTGTCCAAATTCGAGGGCAAATGCAACTTGTAGGCCACGACACCAATTCTCTTCACAATTTCAAAGGGATACTTTCAAGAAAACTTTATCACCCACTTCAAATTCCAAATGTACTCTCGGAGTACCGGCAGAAGATTTATGACGATCTTGAGCGTCTTTCATCCTCTCACGGATGACCTTCACATGATCAATCGTCTCTATAAGGTTGCCGAGGCCCAAATCTGGAACATCACTCAATTGGTCCCAACAATTAGGACTACGTCATTTCCTTCCATAAAGGGCTTCATATGGCGCCATCTTGATCGTCCTCTCAGTCTCGATCGTCCAAAGTCTTTTGACAACTAGATTGGAAGTCAAGGGCAGAAGCTCTTAAGCAAATCTTCCAAAGTCTTGATCGTCCTCTTAGTCTGGCAATCTGTAGCGGTATGGAACGCCGTACTCATCAGCAATCTACTTCCAAAGGCCTCTTCCAAAGCCTTCCAGAATCTTGAGCAGAATCTTGGGTCGCGGTCAGAGAAAATTTCCTTGGGAACAACATCTTATCGAACAATCTCATCAACATAGGCCTTCATAAGTCGATCTAAACTACATGTTTCCTTGATCGGGATGAATCTAGCACTCTTGGTCAAACGGTCAACGATAACCCATACGACATCTTTACTCCCAATGGTCCTTGGTAATGTCAGGACAAAATTCATAGAAATAGATTCCAAGTTCCATAGTGGAATATCCAATGGTTGTAGCAAACCACCGGGCCTCTTGTGTTCAATCTTCACTTGATGGCAAGTAAGCCATCTTTCAACATAGGACAAAACACCACCTTTCAAATTTGGCCACCAAAACTGGAGCGTCAAGTCTTTTGTACATCTTGTCAACTCCGGGGTGAATAAAATAAGGGGATAGATGAGCTTCATCTAGGATTCGCTTCCTCAAGTCAAGAGCATTAGGCACAAACAGACGGTCATGGAGTCGGAGAACACCTTTGTCATCAATTTTGAAGTCTTGGGCTTTTCCATCTAGAAGTTTGGCTTGAATGGACTTGTAGGTAGCATCCTCAAATTGACTTTCACGGATATCACGGAGAAGAACGGGTTCGGCAAACATAGCACCCACATAATCGAATCCTTTGTCAACGACCTCTAACTTCAATTTCCGAAACTCGGCACATAGGTCATCGGATAACTCCCGAATAGAACTCAAAGAATGAGTAGACTTCCTACTAAGGGTATCGGCAACCACATTGGCCATCCCATCCTGATATAGCACTCGAAATCATAATCATTAACCAATTCCAACCAACGCCTTTGTCTCATATTCTACTCCTCTTGAGTAAATATGTACTTCAAACTTTTTTTAGCGGTGTAGATACGACAATGCACACCGATGAGGTAATGTCTCACTCATGGACAACGGCGGCTAACTCAAGGACACGAGTAGGGTGATTTAGTTCATGAACTGTCAATTGTCTAGAGGCATAGGAAACAACCATCCTATTTTGCATAAGCACACAACCCAATCCCAACTTAGACGCATCACAATAGACATCAAAGTCCATACCATCCTCGGGCAAAGTCAAAACTAGGCGGTAGTCAATCTCTTCTTCAGTTCTTGAAATGCGGCTTCGCATGCTTCACTCCAAACAAACTTCGTTTTTTTCTTCAATAGATGGGTCATATGTAATAGGATATATCGCACACCTATGCAAAGATAAATTTCCCTAGACACAAATTAATGTAGTACGAGGGGTCGAACACAAGGAGACGGGAATTACGTTATGAAATGCTATGAAAAGACTACTATCAATGTCGGTTTAATGGTTTGGTTTGGTTTGATGTTAGCAAAATATGATGTAAATTCAATAATATTAAAATAGTCTAGGGGAGTCGGGTCACTCATGCAACTACGTAAATGCTCATGTTAAACATAGGAATTCTTAACATTGTTAATTGTTTAAGCTAAAGACACCCATCTCTCGATATTAGTGTCATCCATAGGTCGAGTCCTAGAGAACTTTCGTTATGACTAGAGTCGTCCTACTACACATGCTTAGTCTAATCCGATTCCGTGCCTCTCGACTTATAGAATGAGTTAACAAATTTATTGAATGCAATTGGCCAAATAACAAAGATTAACAAAACAATACAAGCATGTGATGGAAACAATTTACCAATATTAATTCATCCTTATTTTAACATTTACAACTTACTAATTATGCATGGCTTCCTTAATCCCTAGACAAATGATACTAGTCACTCATGTTGATAATTAAACTAATAGTATTTGATATAATAAGCATGATGAATATAAAGTTATAAAGGTAAACAACTTGTTAATAAAATGAGCTACACTAAGTGAATGAAAACTAACAATTCTAATGTAGATAACAATGAAACTATAACAAACTAATGTTACGATTAACTAAATGATTTGTAAGGTAAATGACGGAAGTGAATACTAACATAAAACTAGAATTAGGATTACCGCAATAGAGAAATATAATTCGGAAATGAAGAACAAATAACCCAAATGCTTGAATGGAAAGATTGAATTACAACTTTGAAATGTAACCAAGTGTTTGAACAAAGTAATAACTAAATGTTTAACTAATTATGAAACTAAGGAAAACTTGTGTGCTTAAGCTAAGGGAAATATGATGAAAAGATATGAGAAAAGGATGTGTAAGATGTGTGAAACATCCTCTAAGTGTCGAAGTCCCTCTCCTTTATATAGGGAGAGGGACTTGAAACGTAAGATTTCACAGAGACCAAACCCCGATCGGGGAATGGGAACCCCGATCAGGGTTTCCTTAATCCGGGTACATTTGTTTAATTGCTGTATTTAATGCTTAAGGAATCCTAAGCTATGCCTTTAAGGACCTTAATTTTCCGGTTAATTGCATAGTTTTGGGGTTCCTTGAGTATCCAAAGGAGTATCCTATGTTTGAGTTGTGGGCTCCTTGCTTTGGGCTTCATTTTTGGTTTCTCATTTGCATTTCAATCCATTTCACAAATCTTCATGCTTGGCTTGTCATTCTCCATTCTAACCTTCCATGGTCCATCTTGTTTCCATTAGCTTGTTGGACTTTGGTGCTTGCTAATTGTGTTAGGAAAAACCTCTAAATGCTTAGATTCCTACAAAACATAGCAAAAACGAGCAATGCACCTCGAACACGTAATTAGCTCACAAATATACTAAACAAAGTATAATAATCATGTAAAATTGAGCTAAATTAGGGAGTAAAATCATATAAAAACTAGACATATCAATATGTCTAGCAAACTTGGAGAAGTCCTTCACAAACTGTCAATAGTAGCCAGCTAATCTTAGAAAACTTAGAATCTCACCAATATCGATAGGACTCTTCAATTTAACCACAACTTCAATTATCAAAGGGTCTACCAAAAAACCCTCTTTAGAGATCACATGTCCAAGGAAGGACACCTTAAGTAGCCAAAACTCACACTTGGAGAACTTGGCAAACCATTTTTGCCGACGAAGAATACTCAAAATGGTACGAAGGTGTTAGCATGATTTCTTTGGTCTTGGAGAAAACTAGAATGTCTTCGATTAACATAACCACGCACTTATCAAGGAACTCACTAAAAGTGCGGTTCATTTGGTCCATAAAGATGGCGGGAGCATTTGTCAAACCAAACGGCATCACTTAGAATTCGAAATGGCCATACCTTGTGCTAAAGGCGGTCTTTGGAATGTCGGAATCACGAACGGGGATTTGATGGTATCCAGATCTCAAATCAATCGTGGAAAAAGTAGAAGCACTATTAAGTTGATCAAACAAGTCTTTGATTCTTTCAAAGGATACTTATTCTTGATTGTAACTCGGTTCAACTCACGGTAATCGATGCAAAGTCTCAAAGAACCGTTTTTCTTCTTCACAAAGAGCATGGGAGCACCCCAAGGTGAGGCACTCGGTCGAATGAAACCCTCTTTTATCATTTCATCAAGTTTCTTTATTAGCTCCTTAAATTCGGTAGGAGCCATACGGTACGGGGCTTTGGCAATAGGTTTCGTTCCAGGCATAAGATCAATGGAAAATTCAACATCACGCTTGGGGGGGAATCCCGGGCAAGTCTTCGGGGAACACATCAACAAAGTCACGTACTATAGGTACATCTTCAATCTTGGGTAATGAGGTAGATGTAGAAGCCACAACACACAAGAATGCTTGGTGACCCTTCCTCACCATACTCATTAACCTCATCGTGGAAACCAAATGCACACCCATTCGAGAATAAGATCCCTTATAGGTTATTCTAAGTCCTAAAGGGCTTTTAAAATAGATATTTTGATCTCTACACTCAAACCTAGCATGGTACAAAGCTAACCAATCCATACCTAGGATTACATCAAACTCTCCTAGACGGAATTTAAAGAGATTAGCTGGAAAGATTGTCCCTGCAATAGAGATAGGGACGTTAGGGTAAAGATTAAAACATGAGATACTTTCTCCGGAGGGTAAGGACATGGGGGTATCGTCACTAGATGTAGGTTCAATAGATAACTTATCAACATAAGTTGAAGACAAAAAAGACATAGAAGCGCCAATCAAATAAAATAAGGCAAGGTTGCTCTAAAATACAGAACATATCGGTGATAATCTTGGGATGAGCATTGGCCTCGGCACGGTTCAAGACATAAATGGAACCTTTGGGCTTAGCATTGGGAATAGGCAACTTCCGATCGCGGCAATCATTGAAGCGGTGACCATGCTTCTTGTAAAAGTAGCACATCAAAGGCCTATTGTGGCACCGAACTCCGGGATGAGCCGGTTGATTGCAACCACCACAAATACGACCCTTGGGAGGGGCGTTGGCTTGAGGAGCCACTTGAGTAGTACCTTGAAGAATGAAAGGAGCAAGAGCTCTAGTATTGGCATTGGAAGGGGCATGGAACCTCCTTTTGTTAGCAAATGAGGTAGAGGAAGAAGGAGTAAATGGCCTATTGCCAAAGAAATTGGCTCTAGGAGTAAAATAAGATGAAGGATTCTTGATTTTGGCCTCTTCTTTGATAGCCTTCATTGAATTCTCTGCCCATAGAGCATCATCATAGAGCTCAACAAATGATGTAGAGCTTCTCCTCACCTTACTTTGGAGTAAGACACTTAGCTTGTTGCGGTAATATAAAGCAAGATATTCATCATCTTTCCTCCTAAAATTTCAGCATCTTCTTCTTCTTCTCTCAACACCAAAAACCCCATTAATCCTCCATAACCTAAAAAGCTTCAGACGGATGCCATTTCTCCGTCTCTCAACGAAACCTCACTATTTTTACATCAATCTTCTCCTCTCATACTCCTCTTCCTTTTCATACCATAAAATATCCCTTTCTTCCAACTTTTTTTAAAACCCATTTTTCTAAATATAATCTTAAGACTGACATAATTTCTTCTTTTCTTAACGGAATTCAATTTCGTTTAATGTTTCGGAATCCTCTCGCCGTCCTCCTTCTTTCTACATAATAAAAAATTGAATCTTTAACTTTGTTATAAGATCAATTTTTCAGAATTTTCGGTTTGCGTTTTTATCATGTTATTTGCCGGTAAAAGGTGGATTTTGAAGATTTGGGTAAAGGAAATCTGTTGGTATCGTTAGTTTGCTTGAGGATAGCTTATTTGGAGCGCTAATTGAGGTAATGTTGACGGGTTACTTGGTATCACATTTTTTATGTGTTTTCTATATGTTTGAGGGTTGTAATTATAATAAAGATACTTTGTTTGTTAGTTAGTGTTATGAATTCTTGTTCTTATATATTGTAATGCTGAGTTATGTTTCACTTGTCTTGAATTGGTGAATGTTGATAGTTTGTGAACTAAATTTCCTTCTTATCATGTAAATATGTGTTAAAGACACTAATGTTGGTCTAATTAGTTTCTTAACAATTATGTTATATGTTTTAATACTCATATGAGGACTTATGAATGATGTTTGATGAGATTTTTTCGATTAAATTTGTTGATGATGTTAAATGATGATTTGTGTGGTATCAAGTTGAGATCTAGTCTTTTGTATGGAAATGATGAATCTTGATTGTTGTGTTTACCTCTAAAATCACTAAGTATGAATGAAGGATTATCTTTGAGACTTGTATGATTAAGTGTGTTGATTTTTGTGTGTTTGTATGTGTTTTAAAATGAATTATCATGTTGCATTGGAATTACAAGGAAATTGAGTGAATTTAGGCTTGAACCCTTGCGGATTTGAGATGAACCCTGATAGGTCAAGTCTAACCCGGCGGGTTCGAGCTTGAACCCATGAAGAATAATCTCGACCGGAGCGGGTCCAATCTGACATGGGCGGGTGAAATTTTCCTACACTTACCCCTTTTCGTAAAATGGTCATATCTCTCTCCTTTCTTGCTTGTTTTAGGCGTGTGACCTACCGTTGGAACCGTAAGACAATAAACTATCACCTCAACTTAGAATTACTACATTATCATAATAAGAACTCAATTTATGACCGTTTAGATGGTTTTCAAACATGTTGTTATGAGATAGGATTTAGGTTCCTTATTGATTATGCTTTCTAAACCTTGTCTAATACTTATGTATCATGTATTGACTCTTCTTTATCATTGTTACATTTATCTTATGCCTTATTCACATGTTTAGTGACAGTTTTGGATGTTCAACTCATTTGAGTCATTTATGCCTTGAGTAGTTGTTGGCTCTTAGTTGTTGGAAGATATTGAGCTCTCATTCCCCGTTTGTACCTTTATACTCGTTAGACTTTATGTCGGAGCGATAAAGGTACATTCCATTCTTGTTAGTGGGAATATGACGACATTGTTGGGAGGCGAACGCAATGCGTTGATCACCTCGGCCGTCAAATGTTGTATCCTTGCGAGGTGGTGTTATTTGCATCTAGCGTACTTGCTTGACCGTTTTCACGACGGCTCATGGTATGAGTACTCGTTATTGTGACAACCTTTCTTGTTGGCCGCCCTACCAAGATTGGTATACTTATTCTATGTTCGCCTCTGTCGTTGGCCGCCCTGCCGGATTTTGGTACTCGGCTTCTGTTTTGTTGACCGTGTCTTCGATATGTGCATGCCTAGCCACATGTTGAATCGGGTACACGCCTTGTCACGAGAGTCTGGACAGATTTAGACTAGGTCCGTATTATTATCGTCGTCCTACCTAGAGGATTACATTGTAGAGTTGTCTTGTCTTGCATAGTGCATATGCTAGTGCCTTCCAGTTACCGTGAGAGTGTGTTTGCCTTTCATAATGATTGGTTTGATGTGGAATGGATGTTTAAATGCCTTGTGCTTTCTTGTGAGTCGTGTCCCCAACCTCTTCGACTATTTGATCACTAACGGTGAGATGCAAGCCGTTACTAAAGATATAGTTTCCAAGGTGAGTCTTCCCTAAGTCTTGGTTACTTGATAATAATGATATATGATGATGATGATAATGATGATATTGTTTATATTGTTTATATATGATGATGATATTGTTTATATATAATGATGATATTTTTTATATATGATGAAGATATTGTTTATATATGTTGATGATGATATTGTTTATATATGATAATGATATTGTTTATTCTTTATATATGATGAAGATATTGTTTATATATGTTGATGATGATATTGTTTATATATGATAATGATATTGTTTATATTTGTTGATGATAATGTATGCTTATATGCTCTTGTTATGTACGTTTCAATGTGATATAGCAAGGAGAACCCCGCGTTACTCCCTACTGATTATGGCATTCATGTTTCATGGATGAACATGTTGCAGGTTGGTATTGCATGGGGCTTTGACGAGTTAGCTAGAGAGCGTTGTACTTACAACGGTTGACCCTTACCGTTGTATTTTATATTAGTTTATTATCTTAATTGTGTATTAATCAAGGGATCAATGTCTTTTGTATTTATTTAAGTTACAATATGTACAAAAGATTTATCAAACTAAGTTTTGGTTTTATAATATAGTGACATTCGCGGTTTTGCTTTTACAGTTTTAAAAATCACGTATTTACTCTGCAAATCTATGTGTTTACCTTATAGAGAAATCGCGGGGGGTATCACACAGATGGCGTGTATTTGATATTTGAAATCTAAAAACTACTCGAAGCTAAATAAAGAATCTTAAAAGAACATCTATGGATTGTGGTTATATTGAATAGCTTGTAGTCTCATATTGATTTTTCTGAGTACTTGCCATGATAAGAAATCACATTTTGAAATCATTAATATCCAGAATTAGGCATTTGTTGGAGTCAGTGTCCTCCACAGTTAGTGCAATAACATAAATAAATATTTGTAGGTTCACAGGGTATACTTTGTATAATTATCAGTTGATTAACGTTTATCAATAACGGTTGACTCGCTAGAAGTTTGACGTTATTGTCATTTTATTATGGCGGTGATCAACTGGTCCCTATAAGTCACACCTATAGGATGTGTCTGAGAGATGTGATTATATGAATAATATAGTCATATTGATGCCTTATACGACTAAAAGGTTAGTCGATGTATTTGACTAAAAGGTTAGTAAAAAATGATGATGATAGACGGATTAAACTGTTAATTCGTAAATTGAATATAAACTGTTATATTTAATTAATGTAAATAATGTTAGCTTAAACGAACTAATCTAGTTTTTATATGATTTTACTCCCTAATTTAGCTCGATTTTACATGATTACTACACTTTGTTTAGTATTTTTATGAGCTAATTACGTGTTCGAGGTGCATTGCTCATTTTTGCTATGTTTTGTAGGAATCTAAGCATTTAGAGGCTTTTTCCTAACACAATTAGCAAGAAACAAAGTCCAACAAGCTAAGAGAAACAAGAATGGACCATGAAAAGAGAAGGACAAGCCAAGCATGAAGATTTGTGAAATGGATTGAAATGAAAATGAAAGAAAACCAAAAATGAAGCCCAAAGCAAGGAGCCGACAAACTCAAGCATAGGATACTCCTTTAGATGCTTAAGGAAACCCTAAACTATGCAATTAACCGGAGAATTAAGGTGTTTAAAGGCATAGCTTAGGATTCCTTAAGCATTAAATGGAGAAATTAAGACAATGAACCCGGATTAAGGAGGCCCCGATCGGGGTTCCCAGGCCCCGATCGGGGTTTGGCTTATGTGACACAAGCGTTTCAAGTCCCCTCTCCCTATATAAAGGAGAGGGAATTCGACACTTAGGGATATCTTTTATCATATCTTTTACTCATCTTTCACATATCTTTCATAGCTTTAGCACACATATTTTTCTTAGTTTCATAATTAGCTAAACTTTTAGTTATTACTTTGTCAAACACTTGGTTACATTTCAAAGTTGTAATTCAATCTTTCTATTCAAGCATTTGGGTTATTTGTTCTTCATTTCCAAGTTATATTTCTCTATTGCGGTAATCCTAATTCTAGTTTTATGTTAATATTTACTTCCGTCATTTACCTTACAAATCATTTAGTTAATCGTAACATTTAGTTAATCATAGTTTCATTATTATCTAGATTAGTTTTCATTCACTTAGTGTAGTACATTTTATTAACAAGTTGTTTTCTTTTATAATTTCATATTCATCATGCTTATTATATCACATAGTATTAGTTTAATTATCAATATGAGTGAGTAGTTTCATTTGTCTAGGGATTAAAGAAGCCATGCATAATTAGTAAGTTGTAAATGTTAAAATAAGGATGAACTAGTATTGATAAATTGTTTCTATCACATGCTTGTATTGTTTTGTTAATCTTTGTTTTTTGGCCAATTGCATTGATTAAATTTGTTAATTCATTCTATAAGTCGAGAGGCACGGAATCGGATTAGACTAAGCATGTGTAGTAGGACGACTCTAGTTATAACGAAAGTTCTCTAGGACTCGACCTAAGGTTGACACTAATATCGAGAGATGGGTGTCTTTAGCCTAAACAATTAACAATATTAAGAATTCCTATGTTTAGCATGAGAATTTACGTATTTTCATGAGTGACCCGACTCCCCTAGACTCTTTTAATATTATTTGATTTGCATCATAGTTAGCTAAACATCAAACCAAACCAAACCGTTAAACCGACTTGATAGTAGTCTATTCATAGCATTTCATAACGAAATTCTCGTCTCCTTGTGTTCGACCCCTCGTACTACATTTATTTGTGTCTAAGGAAATTTATCTTTGCATAGGTGTGCGAGATAGCCTATCAAATTTTGGCGCCGTTGCCGGGGAAACGGTTTTATTTCGTTTTTGATTTGTAGACTTCTATCATTTTTTTTCTCTTGTCTTTAGGAACACTTGTTCCTTCAGACCATACTTATAATTTCCTTGAAGATTGTTGTTTTATGCCCAGGTCTTCTCGTGAGGAAGAATTACTTGCACCGCATTCTGAGCCCGGGAAAACCTTTCGTAGAAGACGACGCTTTTGGAAAGAAGTAAAAGACGCCTCTTCTCCCGTGCAAGTTGAAAGTGCCATAAAGTCTTACTTAGACGATCTGTAAAGTCTTGAAAAGGGGGAGGTTTCTAGTTCATCATCATCACCACCACCCTCACCAACTAGGAGAATGGTGAAACTTTTTGATCATTCCAAGCCCACCGCGGCTATACTTTCGGCCGGTATCACTACCACTCAAATTACCGCCCCGGAATTCGAGATCAAACCAGCTTTCATTACCCTTGTGGAGAGGAAGCAATTTGGGGGAAGTCCTTTGGAGGATCCCAATTTGCATGTGCAAAACTTATGTGACTATTGCTCCATGATTCGCCAAACGGGTGTCACTCAAGCCCAAATTAGGGAAATACTTTTCCCTTTCTCTTTGAAGGGCAAAGCAAAACTTTGGATCAATAGCCTTGATCGTGCCACCATAGGAGTGACCAATTGGGAGACATTGGCTCTTCCTTTCTATCAAAATTTTTTTCCACCCGAGAAAACTCAAACTTTGAGGAGCCAAATCACAGGATTCCGTCAACAAGCTCTTGAGAGCCTATATGAAGCTTGGGAGAGGTACAAGAAGCTCCAAAGGCAATGCCCAAACCATGGGTTGGATGATTGGTTCCTTGCCATAACATTCTACAATGGGTGTTGTGCCGAATCCCGGAGAATTCTTGATTCCGCCAACAATGGGCGTTTTCAAAGAAATTGACACAGATATTGCTCATACCACCATTGAATCAATGGCGATCCACGATGCCCAATATGTTAATTCCCGGAGTGCACCCATCCAAGGAGGAGAAGGAGTTGCCGACACTAGCATCTTGAAGAATCAAATCCTTTTGCTCCAAGAAAAGTTGGAGGCTAAACAAGCGGTTCATCAACTCAATGCCGTGTCTTCTACTAGCCAAATTGTTGTTTGCGAGAGTTGTGGAGGTGCGGGTCATTACTCTAATGTGTGCCAAGCCACTATGGAAGAGGTATGTGCTTTTCAAACTTTTAAACAAAGTTCTTATCCACCGGGTACCTTTTCCAATACATACAACCCGAACACAAAATTCCACCCCAACTTGTCCTACAAAAGCAACAATGTGCTCAATCCTCAACCCCAACAAAATTTTGTGCCTCAAGCTCAACAAAATGCCTATGTCCTACAACAAAGATTCAATTATCCGCCGGGTTATCAAAGTCAAAACTACCAACAAAGACCACCAATCCAAAACACCCAACCACCCCAAAATGTCCAACAACCCCAAAATGTCCAACAACACTATCAAGAACTCAAGTTCTTAGTAGTACAATTGGCTAAGACTCAATCGGACATGTTGGCTCAATTTCAAAAGAATGATCAAAGCCATGGTTCCGCAATCAAAATGCTAGAGCAACAAATGGCTCAACTAGCCACTTCTAGCTCTCAAAGAAGACCGGGTCAATTACCACCTCAAGGTGAGCAACCACATGATACTCTCAATGCAATCACCTTGAGAAGTGGTACCAAGTATGATGAGCCACCCATGCCCAAAGACAATGAGGAGGTGCTTGTTGAGTTGGAGGTTTCATCCACTGGTAAGAAAGATGAGGTTATGCCCGAGACGGTGGATGATCCTATTGTAGTTGAGCAAGTTAAAGATGTGGAGGATGCTCCTCCTAAGAAGGTTGTTGAGACAAAAGAGCCGGAATAAGTCAAAGTGCCTTTCCCCCATAGATTGGCAAAGTGTCACAAGAATACTCAATTCGGTAAATTCATGGAAGTTGTGAATAACCTCCAGGTAACTGTTCCTTTTACCGAATTCCGTTTATGTACGTTTAATGTGATATGGCTGGGAGAACCCGGAGTTACTCCCCACTGATTGTGGCGTTCATGTTTTTCATGATGAACAGGTTGCTTGATTGGATGGCTTTTTGCTTGTGGTATTTTGGGTTCGGATGTGAGCTACCGGGCGTTGGCCTGGATGAATCACCTCTAGACGTTGTTTAGCTAGTTTGCTAATCACTTTGTTATTGGATAACATTTTGAGACACTTCGTCTCTTTGTAGTATATTCTATTTTAGTTTGTAATTATTTGACATTCCTCGTATTTTCTAATTGCATGTAAAAAGTTTTAAAAACACCGTATTTTCCGCTATATAAATCACATGCTTGTTATGTTTTATTTCCGCATTCGCGAGGGTTGTCACAGTTGGTATCAGAGCTTTATCGCTCTCGACGCACATACGTGAACCCTAAACTTAAACTACTTGGCCTTGAAATAATAAATGAGAGATGGGTAGAAGTTAAGGATTTTACTTGGTAGTCTATTTGTTTATGCTAAGTGTTAGGATTAATTTGTTTTGTTTTTGTTTCTTATGAAGATGGTTAGGCCTCGAGTAGTAGAGAATGTTATGTTAGAAGCTCTTACGCAAGTGTTGAAGAACCAACAAGATGCGGCTATTGCTCAAGCCAACCAAGTTCCCCCTCGTAGAGAAGATAACCACCAAGGAGGCTACGCTTGGGTGGCTAGTCAAATAGCTAGAAGCAAGATTATACGTTATGGTTGAGAGCCGGACCCTACCGAGCTATCGGAATGGTTCCGAGAAATGGAGAAGCAATTTGATTTATACCAAGTCCGTGAAGAGGACAAGGTAAGGATTGCAAAGCACTTCCTTGTAAGGGAAGCAGATAATTGGTGGGCGATTACTAGTGCCACCGCTACTCTTGAAGACGACTTCAATTGGGCTTGTTTCAAGGCTCTAGTTGAAGGTCGATTTTATCCCAAGGAGCTAAAGCAACAAAGGCTCAAGGAATTTATTGACTTCAAGCAAGGTAACTTGTCGGCACAAGACTTCACCTACGGAGTTCAACAAGCTTGCTCATTTTGCTCCGAGGCTTATCAAAGATGACGAGGATCGAGCTTTCTACTACCGCAACAAGCTTAGTGCTTTACTTCAAAGTAAAGTGAGGAGGAATACTACTCCCTTTGGGGATTTATATGATGATGCTTTATGGGCCGAGAACTCCATGAAGGCCATTAGGGATGAAGCTATGATGATTAATCCCTCTCCTTCTTTCACTCCTAGGCCAAATGTCTATGGGAAGAGACCGTTCACTCCGTCTTCCTCCAACTCTTATGCCAACAAGAGGAGATTCAATCCTCCCCAAAATGCAAATGCAAGAGCTCCCGCTCCTTTCATTCCCCGAGCTACTTCTAATGTGGCTCATAGGCCATATCCTCCTCCT
This sequence comes from Heliosperma pusillum, assembly GCA_022085475.1. Taxonomy (NCBI): domain Eukaryota; kingdom Viridiplantae; phylum Streptophyta; class Magnoliopsida; order Caryophyllales; family Caryophyllaceae; genus Heliosperma; species Heliosperma pusillum. Next base: position 22,891 of record JAIUZE010023400.1, read on the forward strand.
CAAGCTCAAGGTCGCATATGCAACCGTTGTAGACAACCATATCACCCCGGTGTGGCATGTTTCAACCGACCTTATATTTGCTTCTTTTGCCAAAAGGGTGGTCACCGTTATGATGATTGCCCCGATCGTAAGTTGCCCCCTCCAATTGCCAAACCTAAGGGTTCTATCTTCGTTCTGAGCCGAGCCGAAGCCGATGCTCATCCGGAAATAATTACGGGTATGTTTTCAATCTTAGAGCAACCGTGTCTTATTCTATTTGATACCGTCGCTTCTATGTCCTTTGTGTCTTCGACTTATGCTAATAAATTATCTATCGAGCCTACATCTAGTGAGGATACTCCCATATCCTTACCATCCGGAGAAATTATCTCCTGTTCTACTCTTTATCCTAATGTTCCAATATCTATTGCGGGTTCTATCTTTCTTGCTAATCTCCTTAAGTTCCCTCTAGGAGAGTTCGATATAATTCGAGGTATTTATTGGTTAGCGTTATATCATGCTAGATTCGAGTGTAGAGATCAAAAGATTTATTTAAAGAGTCCTTTAGGAGTTAGAATAACCTATAAGGGATCTCATCCCCGAAAAGGTGTGTCTTTGATTTCCGCAATGAAATTGGTGAGTATGGTAAGAAAGGGTCACCAAGCATACTTGTGTGTTATGACTTCTACAACTACCTCCTTACGGAATATTGAAGATGTGCCTATAGTTCGTGAATTTGTTGATGTATTCCCCGAAGACTTGCCCAGGATTCCTCCCGAGCGTGATGTTGAGTTTTCTATTGATCTTGTACCTGGTTCTGGCCCCATAGCCAAAGCTCCTTACCGTATGGCTCCGACCGAATTGAAAGAGTTAAGGAAGCAACTTGATGATATGATTGAGAAAGGTTTCATTCGACCAAGTGCCTCGCCTTGGGGTGCTCCCGTTCTCTTTGTGAAGAAGAAAGATGGTTCTATGAGACTTTGTATTGCTTACCGTGAGTTGAACCGAGATACAATCAAGAATAGGTATCCTTTGCCAAGAATTGAAGATTTGTTTGATCAACTAAAGGGTGCTTCTACTTTTTCCAAGATTGATTTGAGATCCGGTTATCACCAAATTCCCGTTCGAGATGTTGATATTCCGAAGACCGCTTTTAGTACAAGGTATGGTCATTTTGAGTTCAAGGTGATGCCATTTGGATTGACTAATGCTCCCGCTATTTTCATGGATCAAATGAACCGCACATTTAGTGAATACCTTGACAAGTGTGTGGTGGTGTTCATTGACGATATCCTTATTTTCTCCAAGACCGAGGAAGAGCATGCTTTTCATCTTAGGACTATTTTGGGTGTTCTTCGTCGTCAAAAGTGGTTTCCTAAATTCTCCAAGTGTGAATTTTGGTTACCTAAGGTGTCCTTTCTTGGGCATGTAATTTCTAAAGAAGGTGTAATGGTGGATCCTTCGAAGATTGAAGCTGTGGTGGATTGGAAGAGTCCGACCGATGTTAGAGAAGTTCGAAGTTTTCTTGGTTTACCTGGTTATTACCGTAGATTTGTCAAAGATTTCTCAAAGCTTGCTAGACCAATGACCCAATTATTGAAGAACGAAACCAAGTTCGTATGGAATGAAGTTTGCGAAGCCTCTTTTCAAGAGTTAAAGAAAAGGTTGACTACCGCTCCGGCGTTAACTTTGCCTGAAGATGGTGTAGACTTTGATGTCTATTGTGATGCTTCCAAGATGGGATTGGGTTGTGTACTTATGCAAAGTAGGAAAGTGGTGGCTTATGCTTCAAGACAGTTGAGAGTTCATGAAGTGAACTATCCTACTCATGATTTGGAATTAGCCGTCGTTGTTCATGCTTTGAAAGTGTGGCGACACTATCTTATTGGTGTTCATTGTCGTATATTCTCCGATCACAAAAGTTTGAAGTACATATTTACTCAAAAGGAGTTGAATATAAGACAAAGAAGATGGTTGGAATTGGTGAATGATTATGATTTTGAGTTGTTGTACCATGAAGGGAAGGCTAATATTGTTGTCGATGCTCTTAGTAGGAAATCTTCTCATTCCTTGAATGTTATGTCGGTATTGCCCGTAGATCTTTGTGATGAGTTTCGAAAGTTGAAGTTGGAATTCGTGGAGCATGGATTTGATTATGTTGGTGCTATGACTGTCGAACCTGTTTTCCTCCGTGAGATCCGCGAAAACCATGTTGATGATCCTACCTACAAGTCTATTCAAGCCAAACTCCTCGAAGGAAAAGCTAAAGATTTCAAGTTTGATGATAAAGGTGTTATTCGATTCCATGGCCATTTGTTTGTGCCTAATGCTCTTGATTTGAGAAAGCGAGTTCTTGATGAAGCTCACTTTTCCCCTTATTCTATTCACCCCGGTGGTGATAAGATGTATAAAGATTTGAAGCTACAGTTTTGGTGGCCGAATCTAAAGGGTGATGTTGTGTCTTATGTTGGAAGATGTCTTACTTGCCAACAAGTGAAGATTGAACACAAGAGGCCCGGTGGATTGCTACAACCTTTGGATATTCCACTATGGAAGTGGGAATCTATTTCCATGGATTTTTTTATGGCTTTGCCGAGGACCGTTGGAAGTAAAGATGCCGTTTGGGTTGTTGTT
>JAIUZE010023402.1:0-23416 GCA_022085475.1 Heliosperma pusillum
GTCAAGAAAAGTCAAAGACGACTTAAAACGGGATTCTCATGGAATCTCGCGGAAATTCCAAATACGAACTCGGAAATTCTAAATTCGACTCGGAACATAAAATTCTATATTAAAACTTAAATTTTCTGAAAAGTATCCGTAAAATATTTTCACTAGAAAAATAGGGTACATTTCCGGGTGTTACACAGGGACTCCCAGCCGCTGGCATGGCAGGCGGCCGGGTGGCTGGGAGTATTAGCACACAACGAAAACAAAAACAAGAGCAGGATGTTCCCAGCTGGTGGGGGGGGGGGGGGGTAGGCCCGCTAGGAGTATCTTTATTCCAATTTTTCCAAAATCCAACATTTCACTACTGGGGGTTCCCAGCCGGTATGCGGACCGGCGGCCGGGTATCCGGCTTGGAGTTTTTCTTTGTCCAAACTTCATCAAAATCCTAATTTCACTTCAGGAGGTTCGAAGCCGGTAGGGAGACCGGCAGCCGGGTACCCGGCTGGGACTCCTTTTGTTTGAAAAACAACATAAACACAAGTTTAAGCCAAATCCAATTACGCCCATTTACAATTACCAACATCAATCAATACAAAACCACATTAAATTCAACATATGAGTATCAAATCATTACATTCAATCATTTAAAGCATCACGAGACAACATTTATGATATTAAGCATGAGTTTAACCAATAATGAGATGAATTCAACATCACTAACATAAGTCTCAACAAGTAAAGCATATGAGATAAATTCCAACATACAATTAAGTAGTAAACATATAATTATGCTAGTATAACATAATTAACTCATATCTCATGTGAAAATCTATCCTAAACACATAAGATGTGACACCGAGTAACCCGTCTACGTTACCTTGAGTGCTCTTCAATCGTCTAGCTCTTCCTCAATGAGAAAATAGTCAATATCCGGGTGTTCTAGATCTCCTCCTACAAACAAAATCCAAACTCGAGTTGAATTCAAGCTTTTAAGAAAAATATTGGATTTCCAAGTTATACAAACATGGATCTTTCTTACCTTAAAAGAAAGAGGAAGAGAAGAGAGGAAGAATGAAGTGAAAATCAAAGAAGAAGACTAACGAAAGAAGAAGTTGTGAGAGGTTTAGAGTTTGAAGCTTTTTGGGGAGTAAAAATGGAGGTTTAGGGTTTAGTTGGAGAAGATGAAGATGATAGTTGCTGAAAAATGAATTTTAATAAGAGGAAATGGGTTCACTTTTGGTGGGTGAAGGATTACAAAGGACGAAAACTTAATGTGAGACTCAAGCCACTTAATTTTCCGAGTATAACCCGAATATGGGCTCGGAATTGATTGATTAGGCACGGATTTAACCCAGCTATAAAATTTCTAATCTAAGACTAAAACTAAGACTTACTAATAATAATTAAATATTATTAAATTCTAATTACTAAAATGGCGGGTGTTACAATCACCCCACCTTTTAAAAAGTTTTGCGGGAAAAGGAGGTACCTGAAGCGAATAGACTCGGGTAGTTGTCACGCATTGAAGCTTCCGTCTCTCAAGTCTCTTCTTCAACTACACCACACTTCCATAACACCTTCACTAGGGGCACCACTTTTCTCCTCAACTTCTTGTTTTTCCGATATAAGATACAAATGAGCTTCTCTTCGAATGATATATTTGGTTCGAGCTCGGGAACTTTGGTTTGTAACACGTGACTCGGTTCACTTATATATTTCCTCAATTGAGATACATGGAACACATCATGAACTTTGCCCAAATTCGGGGGCAAGTCCAACTTGTAGGCCACGACACCAATTTTCTTCACAATATCAAAGGGCCCAATGTACTTTGGCTCAACTTACCCTTCACACCAAACCTCTTAACACCTTCCATTGGCGATACTTTCAAGAAAACTTTATCGCCCACTTCAAATTCCAAAGGTCTTCTTCGGGTGTCGGCATAAGATTTATGGCGATCTTAAGCGGCTTTCATCCTATCACGGATGATCGTCACGTGATCGATCGTCTCTACAAGGTTATCGGCTCCCAAATCTCGAATATCACTCAATAGGTCCCAACAAATAGGACTACGTCACTTCCTTCCATAAAGGGCTTCATAGGGGGCCATCTTGATGGATGCATGATAACTATTGGTGTAGAAGAATTCCACTAATAGTAGGCTCTTCTCCCAACTAGCTTGAAAGTCAAGGGCACAATCTCTCAAAAGGTCTTCAAGGGTTTGAATAGTCCTCTCGGGTTGTCCATCGGTAGCGGCATGGAAAGCGGTACTCATCAACAACTTGCTACCGAAGGCTTAGCCTTCCAAAATCTCAAACAAAACCTCGGGTCTTGGTCGGATATGATTTTCTTGGGAACACCATGGTAGCAAACAATCTCATCAACATAAGCGTTGGCTAGTCGATCTAAGCTCCAAGTCTCCTTAATAGGAATGAACCTAGCGCACTTGGTCAACAGATCCACAATTACCCAAACAGCATCCTCACTACCGACGGTTCTACGCAGCGCCATCACAAAGTCCATGGAGATGGAGTCGCATTTTCATAAAGGAACATCTAAAGGTTGTAATAATCCACCGGGTCTCTTGTGCTCAATCTTCACTTGTTGGAATATGGGACACCTTCCCACATATGACACAACATCACCTTTCAAATTTTGCCACCAAAATTGTAGCTTCAAGTCTTTGTACATCTTGTCGCCTCCGGGATGAATTGAATAAGGGGATAGATGAGCTTCATCAAGGATTCTCTTCCTAAGATCAAGGTCATTGAGAACAAACATTAGGCCACGAAAATGAATCAATTGTCTTCAATCTTGAAATCTTTACCTTTGCCTACAAGTAGCTTTGCTTGAATAGAATTTTAAGTAGCATCAACCATTTAATTCTCTCGGATTTCTCGATGAAGAACGAGCTCATCAACCATATCACTTAGGTAGTCAAACCCATGCTCTACAATTTCCAGCTTCAATCTGCGGAATTCCGCACAAAGGTCAACGGGCAACGCTTGAATGGCACTCTAAGAATGAGTAGACTTCCTACTAAGGGCATCGGCAACCACATTAGCCTTCCCTCCATGATAGAGCAACTCAATGTCATAATCGTTCACCAATTCTAACCATCTCCTTTGTCTCATATTCAACTCCTTTTGAGTAAATATGTACTTCAAACTCTTGTGATCGGTGTAGATACGACAATGGACACCAATGACATAATGTCTCCAAACCTTCAACGCATGCACCACGACGGCTTACTCGAGGTCATAAGTAGGGTAATTGACTTCATGAACTCTCAACGGCCTAGAGGCATAGGCAAACCACTTTCCGGTTCTGCATAAGAACACACCATACGCCCATCTTAGAGGCATCACCATAGACATCAAAATCCACACCATCTTCAGGCAAAGTCAAACTTGGGGCGGTAGTCAACCTCTTTTTCAGTTCTTGACAGGTTTCACTCGAAACAAACTTGGTTTCCTTCTTCAATAGATGGGTCATAGGTCTAGCAAGGTTGGAGAAGTCCTTCACAAACAGTCGATAGTAACCAGCTAATCCTAGAAAACTCTGAACCTCGCCAACATCCTTGGGACTTTTCCACTCAACCACGACTTTAATTGTCGAAGGGTCTACCATAACACCCTCTTTAGAGATCACATGCCCAAGAAACGATACTTTAGGCAACCAAAACACACACTTGGAAAACTTAGTAAACCATTTTTGTCGTCGAAAAACATCCAAAATGGCACGAAGGTGAATAGCATGCTCTTCATCGGACTTAGAAAAGATCAAGATGTCATCAATAAATACCACCACACACTTATCAAGAAACTCACTAAAGGTACAGTACATTTGGTCGATGAAGATAACAGGAGAATTCGTCAACCCAAATGGCATCACCTTGAACTCAAAGTGACCATATCTTGTGCTAAAGGCGAAATTTGGAATGTCGGAATCACGAACGGGGATTTTATGGTATCCGGATCTCAAATCAATCTTGGAAAAAGTAGAAGCACCCTTATGTTGATAAAAAAAATCTTCAATTCTTGGCAAAGGATACTTATTATTGATTGTAACTTGGTTCAACTCACGGTAATCAATACAAAGTCTCATAGAACCGTCTTTCTTCTTCAGAAAAAGCACGAGAGCACCCTAAGGTGACGCACTCGGACGAATAAACCCTTTTCAATAATTTCATCAAGTTGCTTCCTCAATTCTTTCAATTCAGTAAGAGCCATGTGGTAAGGGGCTTTGGCAATTGGACCGGTCCCGGGTACAAGGTCAATAGAGAATTTCACATCACGCTCGGGAGGAATTCAGGGCAACTCATCGAGGAATACATCGGTAAAATAACACACAATGGGTACATCATCAATCTTAGGCAAGGAGGTAGGGGGGAAGTCACGACACATAAATAAGCTTGGTAACCTTTTCTCACCATACTCACCATCTTCAAAGCCGAAATCAATTTCACACCCACTCGGGAATAAATTCCCTTGTAGGTTAGACAGACTCTTAAAGGACTCTTAAGAAAGATCTTTTGATCCTTACACTCAAACCTAGCATGATACTTAGCTAACCAACTCATACCCAAAATTACATCAAATTCATCAAGAGGAAATCTGAGAAGGTTAGCGGGAAAGATTGTTTTACCAATAAGAATAGGAACATTAGGGCAAACTTGGGAACAATTAATGATTTCTCCAGAAGGTCAGGATATGGAAGTATCCTCACTAGAATTAGACTCAAGAGTTAACTTATCTACAAAAGATGATGGTACAAAGGACATAGAAGCGCCAGTATCAAAGTGAACAACACATGGTTGGTCTAAAATAGAGAACATACCGGTGATAATCTCGGGATGAGCGTCGGCTTAGGCACGACTCAAGACAAAGATAGAACCCTTGGGCTTAGCATTGGGGAGCTTCCTATACGGGCAATCGTCGAAACGATGACCTGGCTTCTTGCAAAAATTGCAAGTGAAGGGCCTGTTGTAGCTTCCAATTCCGGGGTGGTAAGGCTTCTTACAGCGGTTGCATAGGCGACCTTGAGCTTGGATATTGGTCGGACATTGGCTCGAGGAATCACTTGAGCAAGAGCTTGAGCATTAGAATTAGCATTGGAAGGGGCTCGCCCTCCGGGAATGAACCTCCTCTTATTAGCAAAAAAGGTAGAGGAAGAAGGAGTGAATGGCCTCGTGCCATAGAAATTGGGTCTAATAGTGAAAGAAGATTAAGGATTCTTGGTCTTGCCCTCTTCTTTGATGACCTTCATGGAATTCGTGGCCCATAGGGCATCATCATAAGGTTCACCAAAGGACACGGAGTTCCTCCTCACTTTGCTTTGTAAGAAGGCACTCAATTTTTTGCGGTAATAGAAAGCTCGATCGTCATCATCTTTCATAAGCCTTGGAGCGAAATGAGCTAACTTGTTGAACTTTATAGTGAACTCTTGGACCGTTAACTCGCCTTGCTTGAAGTCAATGAACTCCTTGAGCCTTTGTTGCTTGAGCTCCTTTGAATAAAATCGATCCCCCAATAGCACCTAGAAGCGTTCCCAACCAAAGTTGGCTTCTTGCATGGCCATGGGACTAGTGATTGACCACCAATTGTCGGCCTCCTTTACAAGGAAGTGCTTGGTGATCCTCACCTTGTCCACCTCTTGTACTAGATACAAGTCAAATTGGTCCTCCATTTCACGGAACCATTCCGAATGTTCTGTAGGATCCGGTTTTCCACCATAGGGCTTGGTCTTACTCCTAGCTATTGACCGCATCTTGTTTGTTCCTAAGAACTTGCGTGAGAGCTTCCAATATAACATTGTCCACAAGTCGAGGTCTAACCATATTCTTAAGGAACAAAAACAAAACAAGGTTAGTCTTAACACCTAGCACCAACATAGAGACTACCATACAAAGTCCTTAGTTTTCTACCCATCTCTCATTCATTATTTTAGGGTTAATTTATCATTTAGGTTAGAGTTCACATGCGTGCGCCGAGAGCGTCATGGGCACTGGTACCAAGTATGACAACCCTCAGAAAACACGGAAGTAAAAACAAACAAGCATGCATAAATGTTGCGAAAAATACGGAGTTTTAAATACTTTTACATGCCAAATTACGAGGAAAGTCAAACGAATAACACAGTATAAATACTACAAAGAAGACATAGTCTCTCAAAACGAAGTCAACTCTAGTAAACTAGAATCAAGCAAAAAAGGGTAAAACGTCTAAGGCCGACGCCCGCTAGCTCACTCAGTAAACCCCAAAATAAAGCATCATTAATCAACCTGTTCATTCATTGAAAATGAATGTCACAGTCAGTGAGGAATAACTCGGGGTTTTCCCACCCATATCAAATCAAAACGCAAATAAACAAGTGTAGAAACATATATCATCATGCATACATACATATCATGTGAAGTATCAGTAGGACATTCCATAATATCATTAATATCATTAATCATGTGACATCGACTCGGGGAAGACGTCTCTTGGCAACCAAATGGATCACCGTTGGCTTGCAAATCACGATTAATAACCATGTGCTTGAAAAGGCTAGGGACTCGACATACAAACCAAACACAAACATCCAACAACACTAAGTATACAATCCAATATGTAATCAAACATAAGCAAACACATTCTCAGGGTAAATGACACGCACTAGCATTTGTACTTAGCAAGTATGACCAACACGTCCATAGGATAAACATTTCCCTGAATCATATACGATAAACATCTCGGACACGAAAGACTCATTTCCTCCTGGTAGGACGACGATAATAATACGGTCCTAGTCTAAACATGCCAGACTCTCCGAACAAGACGTGTAGCCGATTCGACATGCGATTAACATTTCGCATCCAAGACTCGATCAACGCATTGGAAGTCGAGTACCCCAAATTCCGCTAAACTACGCGAAAGAGGCGGAAAGAGCACAAGCACTATCTTCCGGCTAAATTACGCGGAAGATAAGATCAAGATTGAACAAGCAAGTACGCTACATGCAAGGACACCAAGTTGCAAGGATACATCATTTGACGGTCGGGTCGATCAACGCATTGCGTTCGCCTCCTAAGAACGTCGTCATATCCCCACCAAACAAATGCACAAGCATCAAGGTTACACCTCCATCGCTCCGACATTCAAGTCTAACGAGTATAGGTGTGCAACCGAGAAATGAGACTTCCAAAACATCCAATAGATAAGACTCGACCCATACTTAAGGAATAATCGATTCAAAGGGGAAAACATGCTAAAACCGTCACTAAGTATATGAAAAAAGCAAGCGAAATATTAAATAATCTAAACATGAATATTAAATGTCATTACGTAGGTTTTGTTGGAGTAAGTGTCCTCCACAATAGTGCATTTATATAATAAATCTCATTTGGAATATACGTGGCATGATTAGTATGTTTTGATACTCCACGTCAGTTGATTAACGTAAATCGGTACCGCTCGACTGACTAGAGTTTGACGTTATTGTCGTATGATGGCGGTGATCAACTGATCCCTTTAGGTCACACCTATAGGATGAGACCCAAATAGAATACTAAATATTTGTATACGACACAGTTTAATTAGGGCATTACATATATTTGATATGTACGTTTAGTTACGAGAGTTATTTATTGGAAACTGAGTTAGGAACTTATTCCACTTAAGTTTATAGTCAATTATACGATAACTAACTGAATAAATTTTACGTCTTATTTTAATACGATTAAATAAGATTTAATTTAGTGATTAATCGTTAATTCATTAAATTAGTTGAGGTAATGCATATATTTTGAGGTAAAGGTAATTAGTTAATTATAGTTAAAAAGAGTTGTAAAATAAATTAACTGGGCATTGTGGGACCCATTATATATTGATATAATGGTAAAATATCGTTTAAAAGTTAAGTGTATATTGTTTGTTAATTTGTGTCATATAATTGTTATATGATCAAATTAACATCTAATTATACAAGATAATTAAACATATGATTATAAGTATTTGTGGGACAAATATAGAAAATCAAAATGGTCCATTGTGGACTCATGTGCACCGGTTTTGTGACAAAATCACTAGTGATTTTATTCTACCAATTCCACACTCCACCAAGTGATTATGACATGTTATGACACATGATCATTATCATTTTCTTACCCACACTCAAGTCATTTGCATGAGAATAAAAATAAGCAAAATAAATCCCATTTGGAGCCTAAGGGTGCCGGCCATATTGGCTTTAAATAGAACAAGAGTTGTTCAATTTTCACAACTTCATTTTGATGCTTATTTCTTACTTCTCTTTCTAACTCAACAACTCTCTAAAAGTCACATGCAAACTAATATTTATACCATATTACTAGTGTAGTAATACAATAATATTAGTAGTATAATGTCTTACTTATTATCTAGTTAATAATAAGTTGAGATTATTTGGGTTGATTCTTGGGTGCAACAAGAAGGAGACCTTCTACTTTGGAGGTTGTTTTATTGCGGATCATCTATTAATTTCATGCTCAAGAACAATAATAAGGAGTTCTTATTGTGCCCATATTGAACCGAAAATTCCCAATGTAAAGATATTTTCGTCTTATCTTTATATTTATGCTTTTATATTTGCATGCGTGATAACTAGATCATAAATCATTAACTTAATCTAATTTAATGAACCAATTAGAGGATTCTAATTAGAGTTCTAGGACTATCATGTGGTATCAGAGCTCAATTGTTACATGCATGTTGATTTTAAGCATTAAAATCGAGTTATACGATAACTTGGGCAAAACTGAAAACTTTGTGTTATAAATTGGTTTACACAAAATTTTTGATTTTCATGTATACCTACTGACCTCAAAAAGGTTGTGGTCAAATTTGGTGATTTTAGGGATTAATTTGCTATTTATTTTTATTTATGGCCTTTAAATCATGTTAACATGCATTTTTTATGTTAAACGTTAACTAAAAATAGTTTCATGTTGATTCTGGTCATGAAATTTTAATATGATCTCACATGCATGTTGTAGATACTGTATGTAAAATTTCGTGACTTTTAATTAAGTTTTGCATGATTATTGATTTTTATGAGATAAAAGTCAATATAGTGAGATTATTATGTTCATAAAATTGAAACGTCCTTTTCTGGTCTTGAAAATTTTTGGTACATTTATATCATCTTGGTGAAATTTTGTAATTTTTTTCACTCTTTTACTATATTTATTGGTTTATATTTGATAAAACCGATAAATTTAAAGCTATTTGTTCATAACATTAATTCAAAAATTTTGGGCAAATTTTTCTGATTTTTGGAGTTCCTATAAATGTTCGAGAAGGTACAAAATTTTTGGTTTCAAATTTTTATGATGTTTTTATTTTATTTTGGGTTTATTTCATAAAAGTTGTGATTAAACCTTTATATTTAGCAAATACGATCAATTCAAACTAATTAAATATAAACAAATTTAGTGGGGACTAATTTTGAGTTCTAAATCAGTTTAGATAATTTTGAGTTTAAAGACGATTTAAGTGTTGATTATTGATTTTTAATGGTTAAAAATCGATAAAATCCATAAAACCGAGCTTGAATGAGCATGAGAAGTGTTAAGGGCAATTTTGGTATGATTATTAAAGCATTTTATTTATGTTGTTATTTTTGTCTGAATGAATGTCATTTGTTTAAATTTTAATGCAAGTTGTACCTAGTATGGCCTAGATTATTTTAATTGGTATTACCCGTAATGTAAGGGAATACCGATTCAGTTGTAATTTTATTTGCGATCTCGTATCGCCGTTTGTAATAATTTTATTTCATTTTCTAGATCAAATATATAATAGGAATTTTATTTGTATCTTTTGTAATTAATTATTATGAAGACGGAGATTCCCGAAGTCGGTGTTCCAAAAGACGGTGCCTTTTTGGAGCATGAACCAAGAAGAGGCAATGGGCCAAGGAGTTGGTTTCCGATTTTGTAACCGTCTAGTTAATTGGATTAGCTAGGTGGCCATACTAGGATTTATTATATGCTTGCTTTATGTTTTTCCGCACATGCCAAAATCGCCAACATGCATTTTTATTTCTCGATTGTCAATTCAAAGTTATTCAAAATTCACCGACTTAGTTCGCTTATAGGGAATTAATAACTAAATTGACAAGACCTCTCACAGGACTTAAAAAATTGAGATTATCCTTACCAATTAGTAACACCTATGAATCCCGTGTTCATAAGGGCTACCACGCTCGTGGGTCCCTTTTTACCTCGGGTAAGTAGGGTGATACGATCACAAGCTAAAATTGGATTGGACTCAACGAGATAAGCGTTATCGTGGGACTAGGAGATGGATTTAGTTGAAATCCGTCAACCAAGAGTACTAAGGGTAGAATTAGTCAAGTATTGACTTACCATTTTTAGATAAAGGTAGCATATGATGACTATTTTTGTCTAAAGATGGGTCTTGGAATCACTTATATAAATTCGTGAGGGGTCATTATGTGAGTGACTTGTTTAAAATTGTTTTACAAGTAAATTATATATACGCAATGAATAATTATTTTCTGTTGATTTTATTCGCGCAATGACAAATAATTATCTTTCTACAAACTTGTAAATCCGTTCAATCGTGGAAAGGAGTTTCCATTAATTTATACGGTAGCATTTTGATTGCGATCTCCGTTTAAACCACCGTAGCTAATGACAAAATGAATTTTTCTTTTTTGATCCTCACATTCACCATTGCAAATATCTCTTATGAAGAGTATATGAATAAGTCACACTTAGTCAAAAACGTTTTGATTTTGTTTTAGTAACGTCTTCTTATTACAATGGTGCATCAATCTTTTTGTATTTTTGGTATAACGTCATAATGCTCCTTATCGAGACTTACCTCAAAAGAGGCCAAAATCAGTTGGGATGACTAGGTTAATCGATTTATTTGAAATCATGAATAACCAAATACCGTAGACACTTCATGAAAGGTTTATCCTTTTTGAAGATAAAACCATGAATGAAATGAAGAATATTCTTCATAATAATTCTAATCTACTTGTCTAAGTAGAGATTCATGAAAGTGAGTAGGAGCTCTAGGAAAGATGTTTTATTCTTGATTGTTAAGAATATGACGAGGTTCAAGAGTAGGTTGGTGCGATGTTGGCACAAGGCAAGAAAAAAAAAAGGCAAGGCTATTTTCAATAGTAAAGTCAAAACCCAAGCAAGGTGTCGAACCCAACTTTTGATGATTCTATTTTACAGTGTAAGACACTAGAAAAGAATTTGCCCCAAATTTTCTAAAGAGTTAGAAATTGGGTTTACTATTTTCACCCATAATATCTATATGATCGACATTTATTTTGCTAAAATGCGAGTTTTGGGTATTAGATACCCATTATGGTTTTCATCAATGTATTCAATGCATATAATAATGATTCGTGCGACGACTAACCATGATTAAATGTCGACCTACAAGGGAAATATAACTATTGTAGTTTAATTTCTATAGAGACATATAAAAGTTATAATGTGATCAATCTAGTTTTGGCTTTAGAGGTGGACTTTAATAAACATTATTATGTACATGACCTCTAAATAAAGAATATAGTATCCACTTTAGTGTACGAAACAAGTGTTTCACTTTTGAGAATGGAACAAGCGTTGTATATATTTATGCCTATACTTGGTCAATGGTTATCCCATACTAATCAAAGGTAACTATATTCTTGACCTAAATTAGAAATATTACTTGTCATATAGATTGAAAAAGGCTCAAAATTGGTGACCCAAATCTAATCTTAATTTTGGATTGTGTAGCACATGTAAAACATTTGATTTTGAATCTTATGGTGTGTGCGAATCTTGTATTTAAGGCAAGATAATTTGTGCCCTTTTTGTTGAAAAGGAAATCGAACTAGTGAGTTATTGTCCCTATTACATAAGAATATGCGTGGTCCAATAACAAACACAATAAGAGATGGTTATGACTATTTCACTTTATTTACCGACGATTTAAGTAGATATTATATTTGATTCTACTTAATGAGGTGCTATGAGAAATCTTTGAAAAGTTCAAAGAGCTTCAATGTGGAGTAGTTAACCACCAAGAGTATTAGATCAAGGACTTACGACCAAATCGTAAAAGAAATATCTAAGTATTGACTTTGATTTTCACCAAAAGTATTGTGAAATTGTTTCACAAGTTAACTTCGCTAACAAAAATTATCAGATAAGGTGTTGTTGCATAGAGAAACAGAACCTTATACGATATGATTTTGTATTTGTCAAGTCAAACTGAGCCACTTGACTAACCTTGGGCTTTTATTATTTTGTCTGCTATTTCTTTCCCCACCATATTAAAGCACATTTAAAACAGTCTGATTTCATTCCATATACGATATGGATTGGTAGCGTACCTAATTTTTAAGTTATCCGTACGAAACAAGTGCTCAATAATCCTACATTGACCACGAGAACAAAACGTTTGTGGCTCGTGATGCTGTCTTTCAATAAAACATACGATTATTTCTTGATAAGACAGAGTGGGAGAAAATGTTTCACGAGCCACAAGCTGAGCGTATGGTCTGGAAAATTTTTCCTCATTGCTTGTTCAGTAGTTGTTTCTTCGGAACCTAAGAGGTCAGGTGGGATTTTAATCTACTTTACTAAGATGAATTCTAATATGTCACTTATAAGAGACTGTTTCTAGTCCCAACTTCTTGTTATGGCTTAGAGTCATGCGATTCATAATTGACTCCATGTATGATGGTCAGGTATGTGACCTGTTAAATTTTACTTGAAGAAGTACGACCTCTTCAATGTAAATTGATTTTTAAGATCGAAATTTGCATGGATGAACATTAAAATGTTTTCAAAGATAAATTTGTAGGCAAAGAGTTTTGCACCAACCTTAATTCTTTGACCCATTCGAATATACTTAGCGATTACAGCATTTCATAATAGTATGATGACAATTGGATTTCAAGAACCACCTTCATGAAAACGATTCTAAAAGAGGTAGAATATTTTATATCCACCTGTGGGTTCGTAGATCCTAATTATCCTAAGTTAATTTTGCAAGCTTAAGAGGATGTCTTAAGTAAGCAGTAAAGAGTTGGAATTAGTGTGACAATCATGTTGTAAAATATTTCTCGATATCTCGAGGAATAATGTTGATACATGAAGTTTAGTGGGAGTAATATGGTTTTCATCAGTCTTATATGTGGAGACATATTGATCATTTTAGATGATGGAAGATTTTGGAGAAGTAGAATACATCTTTTAGATATCTGGATTTATGGAGATAAATCTAAAAGGATATTAGCATTAAGTCAAGATTCTTATATTGATAAAATCTTTGACTAGTTCACGGAAGTTGAACAGATGATAATTTATTCCTTCTGCTTTCGCTGCGGGATCAATTATATATGCTGTGATGTATACTCAATGCGACATTTAGCATGCTTTGAGCATGACAAGTCGTTTGCAATCAAATGCAAGTGAGAGTGATAAGTGAATATTTGTATGGTTTATTTTATCCCCTCATTTTAGCTCGATTTGATATGGTTTATCCACTTTAAGAAGTGGTTTTATGAGCTAATCTCTCCATTGCAGTATTTCTCGTGCTTTAATGTCATTTGTAGGAATTGAGTCATTTCTACTTCAAATCCCATCATTTGAAGGAAATATGAGCAAGGAGAAGCTAATAAGGACGATTACGTGAGGTTAATATGACATGCTATAAAGGTCTAGAGGTTTCGAGCCGAAGGGAACAAGTTTCAAGTCATTCCGAGCTCATATGCACAAGTTGCGACGGTTTTGCTATTCGTCGACGAAAGTCGTCTCAAACCTCATGCTCCGACCCTTAACCCTTGGGGACATGATCAGGCCCAAATAGGGGAGGAAATGAGGCCCAAGAGGTGTTAGTTACGTCCCCGTTCGAATCTAAAGTCAATGGAGTCAAGGTAGATCAAGTCACGTACCAAGGGAAGATCAAACAAAAGTCAAAATTCTGAACTGACAACATCCCCGATCGGATTACCATATCCCCGATCGGGGAAGTCTGATGATGAACGCATCTTCTCTTCATCTACCTCTCTTTAATGCAAGGCTTAATGGCTTGTTTAATGAGCATCAATCCGTACACATTTGGGCAGCCTCTCAACCCTATAAATAGCCTAGCCTCCACACAACTAAGATGTACTAAACAAATACTTCTCTCTTTAGTTTAGTTTTCTTCTTTCTCTCATATTTCTTAGTTTTAGTTTAGTTTTAGTTTCCTCTAGTTTAGTTTAGTTTAGTTCTAAGTTTTCTTCAATTGTATGGTTCTACTTGTAATTGGAATTATAGTTTCCGGGTTTGTATTTCCTATTCGAGTTCTTATTCCATTTCAATCTTTGCTCATCCTTACCGGTAATCTTTATTCTTGTGTTTACATTATAGTTTCATTTTCTTTTAGTATTTCCTTTATCATGTTTACCATTCTTAGTTTTATAATCTTAGTTGCCCTTTCATTGTTAATCATGCATAAGTAGTCACCTTTCTAGGGTTTAGGGTAGCCATGTTAGATTGATTAAAAGATGATAATTGGATAAAGAAATTGTGCCTTTAAAACATTGTGTCTATGCATGTTTGGATTGTAATGATGGTTAACGACTTTTGGCCAAAATCATTGACTAGAATGGAATTCTTTTCCAGGTAGAATACGACGGAATGAATAACAAGCATGACAGGTAGGATTAAGACCTAGTAAATTGCCTAAAGCCGCTAGACCATATGAATCTCTATGATGTAACACCTCCTTCTTCCGAACTCACGAATGAATGTATTTGCCATGTTTCTAATCCAATTTCCATCAATATGTTAATCTACATGTGTGAACCTATTTTCCCCTATATTCTTTTCTTTATTGCATTGATTCATTTTTATTATAGCATTTAGTAATT
Organism: Heliosperma pusillum; assembly: GCA_022085475.1. Classification (NCBI taxonomy): domain Eukaryota; kingdom Viridiplantae; phylum Streptophyta; class Magnoliopsida; order Caryophyllales; family Caryophyllaceae; genus Heliosperma; species Heliosperma pusillum. The sequence goes on from JAIUZE010023402.1 coordinate 14,908, forward strand.
AGTGACAATCATTTGCCAATCGTACAAGATAGAACTCTAACCATAACTATTCACAAGTATCTCCCGTCTCCCCGAGATCGACCTCTTACTTCCCTAATTACATTAATTTGTTGTTAGCCTAGTCTGGGTTATTTATCTTTGCTTAGGGTACGCGACAACCCGATCAAATTTTGGCGCCGTTGCCGGGGAGCACGGTTTTGTTTATTCGTGATTAGTAGTGTTTTACCTTGTCTTTTTCTTTTTTTTTTTTCTTTTGTCTCGAGGAACACTTGTTCCTTGCGACTTTTCTGACCTTTTCCTTGTAGTATAGTGACTTTTTTCAGGTAATAGGAATATTTTCTTTCAAAGGAATTGCTTTATTTTCTCTCAAATGACTATCTATTTCCAACCTCCACAATGTGAGAATGAGCCTTTCCATGAATACCTCGACCGATTTTATAGCTATTCTAACCATATTATCTCTCTTGGGTATACCCTTGATGAGACCTATATGAAACATGTCGTGCTTCACGAAATGCTCATTTAGTGTCGTAGCCTGGCTATGCAATTGAGTGGTGGAAGTCTTTATCAGAAGAGAGGAGAGGAACTTTGGATTTTCTTGGACTTTATGGCATCCCAATCTCGGGAAGAAACGCACCGGCGGTTGAGAATCCAAAAGCAAATCAATGAAATCATGGCTCAAATTCAAATGCTCAAAGGGCAAAAGGAAGAACCCACGTTTAAAAAATGTAAGCCAATCAATTTTCCTTATGCTTTTTCACCTCCCCCATGTGAGTCTATTTTCTCCTATGCTTTTTCAGCCTCCCCATATAAGTCTAATTCTCCCCAATCATATGAATTAATAGATGACGATGATGATGGTCCAACCTTTTCTATTGAAAGTCACTCTAGTGTCGTTCCATTTGACAATTTTGAGACCCCCATTATTGATAATGACCATATGGTAGTCGAGACATTAGACAAGGATGTTGTTAAGCCCATTTGCGACTCCAATGGAGAGTCGTCGATCGAGTCATCAGATTTCTTTGAAAATCCTTTTGCTAAGGATATTCCAGATTTATTTGAAAATGATACTGGGTTTTGTGAACCTAGCCTTGAAATTAAGTGGGATCAACCACTCATTTTTGATTCCCACTCCTTTTATTCACCCTACCCCCAATTAGAGTCCACTAATGATATTTTGGGAACTAATTGTTTGTTCCATGATCTTAAACATTTCACTCCATCTCTCACTGACGAGTGGAGCAGTTCAGTGGTCATCTATGAAGTTTGTCATGCGGACAATGATAAGATATATCAATTCTTACCTTCAATATTTCATGCCTATATCTTGTCAATTGCTTACATATGTTTTTGTATAGCTCATGCGCAGGTATATGATCGACTTCTAAGGGCATTGACATGCGTTTTAAGGCACAAAGAATGATTTTCACTAATAAAGAGTCTAGCAAGACATTTAAATAAAGCTTCGCGAGAGGCAACCCTTGTTTTATTATATTTTTGTTATGGAATAAAATATTTTTGTTGGACAATTTAATAATGTTAATTTTTAAATAATTCATTTGGTTTTGGTCCTAATAGCTTTGACAATAAAAAAATAATTTTATCTGGTATTGTAGTAGCTTGTTCATCACAGGTATTTTGGTGCTTGAGTTGTACTTTGCCCTCGTTTTCAAGTAAGCTTGGGGGAGCTGCTGCACGGTTGTATGTTTTCTTTTCTTTCTTTACCATTTTGTTGAGTCGTCCCCCATTTTTTTGTTGGTTATGTTGTCCTTCTTTGTGTTTTCTGCGCTTAAACCCGTTTCGCACATTGAGGACAATGTGTTATTCTAGCTTAGGGGAGGGATTTAGTTTGTGTTGTTTATTTAGTCTAGTTGTTTATTGAATTTGAAAAATTTGAAAAATCCAAAAAAAAAAATCAAACAAAATCAAAAATTTTAAAAATTTAATAAAAGTTGTATGTTTTGTCCACCCAATTGTGTTGTGCATAATGTCATTCCTCAATGCATTTCCCTTATTGTAGCTTTTTAGCCAATGTTTCACGCTTTTGACGGGATTTTGCATACATGGGGATGTCTTGTACACAGTGGGTGAGGGATTGATTTTAGACTTATTAGGCTTGATCTTGACTTTGGCAAACTACATATACGGTAAGGTAAAGCCTCCAGTGATCGGTACATCTATACCCGATCCCAATTAGGTGTGTGTAGTTTCTCCTTATGATTTGCGTCACATCAAAAACGCATAAGTATGGTTCTCATTTCATTCCCATAAGCATTGCATTTATGATTCACTAAGATTTGAAGCCTTTTTCACTTTGAATTACCCCTCAAAATTAGCCCCTTCATACAAATGTTTCACAAAATAATAGCTACACATAAAAACTGCCTACCTTTTGAGCTAGTAGCTAGACTATGGTGTATGGGTGCTCTTTTGAGAAGATTTATTCTTTTATGTCAAAGTGAATTTGGGAGAACCAAAATGTTCAAAAAGTGATGTTATGTTCAGAAAAAAAAAAATGAAATAGAAAAATGAAAAAATTGAAAAGAAAAAAGAAAGAAAGAAAAAGAAATAAAAGAAGAAGTTGTGAGTATCTCCTCAAAATGTCAATTCAATGTTTAGAAGGAGTTCACTCTTGTGTTTCGTGTGTAATAAGCCAATCCGTTTCTTCTGGCTTCGTTATTTGTCTTTTGGGAATTAATCGAAAGTTTGGATTGAGTATTCATTTATCATTGGTCAGTTGCTAGCTCATTCTAATCTTCACATGACCATAACTGTTTGTCCACCTTTCACCCATTTCTCAAAGCCTTCTTCCTATCTTTTCGGCTTCTTTTCTATGTGCATTGTGATCTGTGACTTGTGTTTTGAATTGTTTACCATATTAGATTGCGGGCGCATTCTCATGAGTCGTAGATAGGACAGTGCCACTCAAATATAAAATAATATTTCCTTGATTTATATAAAAATTTGAGTGTTGAGTGCACCGTGAGAGTCCATTGTCAAAAGATCATGCAAGAGCCGAAAAGTCTATTTGATGTTTCTTATGCTGCGCCGTTATATAAATCATAAGCATGTTTTGCATTTTCCCTATGCCCACATTGTTTCGGGATATGTTTCATTGTGCTCTATAAGCTACTTGATGGGATTTGCATTTGGTTGGATTGATTGTTGCTCGTCACCCTTGTCCTTGTCATGTTTGTTATTGTATGCTTGCTTGAGGACAAGCAAGGGTTTAGGTTGTGGGAGTTTGATAAGTGAATATTTGTATGATTTTATCCTCTCTTTTTAGCTCGATTTGATATGGTTTATCCACTTTAAGAAGTGGTTTTATGAGCTAATCTCTCCTTTGCAGTATTTCTCGTGTTTTAATGTCATTTGTAGGAATTGAGTCATTTCTACTTCAAATCCTGTCATTTGAAGGAAATATGAGCAAGGAGAAGCTAATAAGGACGATTACGTGAGGTTAAGATGACATGCTATAAAGATCCAGAGGTTTCGAGTCGAAGGGAACAAGTTTCAAGTCATTCCGAGCTCATATGCACAAGTTGCGACGGTTTTGCTATTCCTCGACGAAAGTCGTCTCAAACCTCATGCTCCGACCCTTAAACCTTGGGGACATGATCAGGCCCAAATAGGGGAGGAAATGAGGCCCAAGAGGTGTTAGTTACGTCCCCGTTCGAATCTAAAGTCAATGGACTCAAGGTAGATCAAGTCACGTACCAAGGGAAGATCAAACGAAAGTAAAAATTCTAAACTGACAACATCCCTGATCGGATTACCATATCCCCGATCGGGGAAGTCTGCTGATGAACACATCTTCTCTTCATCTACCTCTCTTTAATGCAAGGCTTAATGGCTTGTTTAATGAGCATGAATCCGGACACATTTGGGCAGCCTCTCAACCCTATAAATAGCCTAGCCTCCACACAACTAAGATGTACAAAACAAATACTTCTCTCTTTAGTTTAGTTTTCTTCTTTCTCTCATATTTCTTAGTTTTAGTTTCCTCTAGTTTAGTTTAGTTTAGTTCTAAGTTTTCTTCAATTGTATGGTTATACTTGTAATTGGAATTCTAGTTTCCGGGTTTGCATTTCCTATTCAAGTTCTTATTCCATTTCAATCTTTGCTCATCCTTTCCGGTAATCTTTATTCTCGTGTTTACATTATAGTTTCATTTTTTTTAGTATTTCCTTTATCATGTTTACCATTCTTAGTTTTATAATCTTAGTTGCCCTTTCATTGTTAATCATGCATAAGTAGTCACCTTTCTAGGGTTTAGGGTAGCCATGTTAGATTGATTAAAAGATGATAATTGGATAAAGAAATTGTGCCTTTAAAACATTGTGTCTATGCATGTTTGGATTGTAATGATGGTTAACGACTTTTGGCCAAAATCATTGACTAGAATGGAATTCTTTTCCAAGGTAGAGATACGCGAATTGAATAGACAAAGCATGACATGGTGGATTAAGACCTAGTAAATTGCCTAAAAGCCTGCTAGACCATATGATCTATGATTGTAATGAACACATCATTCTTACGAACTCACAATGAAGTATTTGCATGTTCTAAATCCAATTTCATCAATATGTTAATCTACATGTGTGAACCTATTTCCCTAGATCCTTTTCTTTATTGTATTGTTATCATTTTTATTATAGCATTTAGTAATTAGTGACAAACATTTGCCATTCGTACAAGATAGAACTCTAACCATAACTATTCACAAGTATCTCCCGTCTCCCCGAGATCGACCCCTTACTTCCCTAATTACATTAATTTTTTGTTAGCCTAGTCTGGGTTATTTATCTTTGATTAGGGTACGCGACAACCCTGTCAAATTTTGGCGCCGTTGCCGGGGAGCACGGTTTTGTTTATTTGTGATTAGTAGAGTTTTACCTTGTCTTTTTCTTTTTTTTCTTTTCTTTTGTCTCGAGGAACACTTGTTCCTTGAGATTTTTCTCAGCTTTTCCTTGTAGTATAGTGATTCTTTTCAGGTAATAGGAATATTTTCTTTCAAAGGGATTGCTTTATTTTCTCTCAATGACTATCTATTTCCAATCTCCACAATGCGAGAATGAGCCTTTCCATGAATACCTCGACCGATTTTATAGCTATTCTAACCATATTATCTCTCTTGGGTATACCCTTGATGAGACCTATATGAGAGATGTCGTGCTTCATGGAATGCTCATTGAGTGTCGTAGCCTGGCTATGCAATTGAGTGGTGGAAGTTTTTATCAGAAGAGAGGAGAGGAACTTTGGATTTTCTTGGACTTTATGGCATCCCAATCTCGGGATGAAACGCACCGGCGGTTGAGAATCCAAGAGCAAATCAATGAAATCAGGGCTCAACTTCAAATACTCAAAGGGCAAAAGGAAGAACCCACGTTTAAAATTTGTAAGCCAATCAATTTTCCTTATGCTTTTTCAGCCCCCCCATGTGAGGCTATTTTCTCCTGTGCTTTTTCATGTCCCCCATGTGAGTCTAATTCTCCCCAATCATATGAATTAATAGATGACGATGATGATGGTCCAACCTTTTCTATTGAAAGTCACTCTAGTGTCGTTCCATTTGCCAATTTTGAGACCCCCATTATTGATATTGACCATATGGTAGTCGAGACTTTAGACAAGGATGTTGTTAAGCCCATTTGTGACTCCAATGGAGAGTGGTCGATCGAGTCATCATATTTCTTTGAAAATCCCTTCGCTAAGGATATTCCAGATTTATTTGAAAATGATACTGGGTTTTGTGAACCTAGCCTTGAAATTAAGTGGGATCAACCACCCATTTTTTATTCCCACTCCTTTGATTCACCCTACCCCCAATTAGAGTCCACTAATGATATTTTGGGAACTAATTGTTTGTTCCATGATCTTAAACATTTCACTCCATCTCTCACTAACGAGTGGAGCAGTTCAGTGGTCATCTATGAAGTTTGTCATCTGCACAATGATAAGATATATCAATTCTTACCTTCAATATTTCATGCTTATATCTTGTCAATTGCTTACATATTTTTTTGTATAGCTCATGCGCAGGTATATGATCGACTTCTAAGGGCATTTGTAACAACCCGAAAAGTACCCAATTTTTCTAGTAAAATATCTTACGAATACTTTTCAGCAAAACTTGAGTTTTAAAATAGAATTTATTGTTTCGAGTAGTATTTTGAAATTCCGAGTTCGTATTTGGAATTTTTGAGAGCTTCCATGAGAATCCCGTTTTTAAGTCAACTTTGACTTTCGTTGACTTTTTCCGACTCGCCTCGTAATTTTAAAGACCGAAATTATATTTGAAAAATAATAAATTTAATTTATTTTTATTAAGATTTATTTGAATTTATGATAATTTAATATAATTATTTTGAATTTATTCGGGATTAAAGAATAACTATTACGGTTTAATCCCGAACGTCATTAAACTATTCCCGAGTCAACTTAAATCCCGAAACAAACCCGAAACCCGACTTTGGCATGAGTCACACGCCCATGTCATCTTTTTCCACTCATATGGGATCTTTTAATTAAAATGATTAAACTAATAATAATATCTAAGATATTTACAACTTTATCGATCCGTCAGTTTAAGTTACGCAAATCGATAAATCAGACCCGGTTTCTTTGATGAACCACACGGCTCTCCTTCCTCTCTTAAAGCTAGATATTTTCCTTTCTTTTGATTACAATAACATAATATCTAGATGTTTGATTTAATTAAATTAATATTTAATTAATTACCGTAATATAATTATTAAACCCGAGTCAATTCCGTAACAACAATTTCAAAACCCGACTCCATATTTTCTCTATATGTACACGGCTCACACTACATCATTACCCACAAACAACTTTTCATTTTACAATAAATCAAATTAAGATCTAATTAATCGTTCTTCATCGTTCTTCATTCGTTCTTCGTCGTTCTTCATCCGTTCTTCGTCGTTCTTGAGCAAAATCATCATAAAACCTTCATTTCTTAATTAAATCCGTCCTAACTTATATTTCTAGAATATCCTCTTCGCTCTCCATCTTCAAGTACGGTTTAATTTCAAATCCGACAAAATCGTTTTCAACATTTAATTATGGAAAATCAAGTTTAAGTTCTAATAATGTTTTTCTTGTCATTTCTTATAGGGGAAGATTTTGAAGACGAGTTTGGTGACTCGTATATTTTGGGTGAAGATTAGTAGACGGGTTTCTTAGTTTATACTTCTTATTTTGGTGCTAATTGATTTTTGCTAGCTAAGGTAACGATTCCGAGTTACTCGACGATTTAATGTTACATAGCCTTTGTTTCTTTTGTTTTTGGTTCATCTTTTATTTTTGTTCATGTTATTATGATTTATGGATTTTTAGTAGTAACATGATAAGAAGTATGATTTTGGTGTTGTATGGAATTTTTAATATGTTTAGTGTTCTTGATAAATTAGGATGATGTTCATAATCATGATTTTAGTATGAATGGTTGTTAAAATGGTTGTTTGATAATTAAAACATGTTGGAATTAATTAGGTGTTGTTGGTTGTTAAAACCGTGTAGGGAGCCGTGTAAACCAACCCAAACGAGGCTGGTTCAGGCCGGTTCAGGCCGGTTCAGGCCCGGTCCAGGCCGGTCTGGGTTGGTCCATGGTGGGTCCGTGAGTTGGCTTGGGAGTTGTGTCGATACTTGATTGTTATGTTGTTGTTTTGACGGGTTTTAAATATGTTAAAGCATGCGGGAAATATTAGGAAACGGTTTTTAGTAAAGTCGAATAAAAACCCAAAACAGCCCAAGTCAGCCCAAAACAGTCCGTGGGCCAGTTCAGTGCCGTGTCTTGGTCGGCTTAAGTCAGCCCGTGGGTCCCTCCCTTGGTCTTGTGACGGTTTTTGAGTTATTGCCATTTTATCGTGTTTTGTAATATTTAGCAAGTGGGAAATGTTAATAAGTAAAATATTTAATTAAAAAGGTTTTTCATAAAATTATTATTTCTCACATATTAGACATTATAATACGAGATCGTAGTTTAAATTGATATCCTTTAAGTCAAGCGGGTTTTTCGTAAGGTTTAATAATTCACATGTTAGAAGTTTTAATAAAATAACATGTAATGAATATGTTGATTCTTATGTCTAAGTTTATGTGGTAAAGACTCTGTTTCTAGCCGGTTTGACCAAACGGTTTTGGTCAAACTAAGATCTAGTCAACCCCGTTTTGACTGATGACCCGTCGCGGGACTCGGGTCGGGGATTTGTCTTCAAGTAAGGTTTTATTTAATTATTGAATTAGCCTTAGTAGATATGAGGCGATAAGATATTTGAATATGATTTATATGCAATTAGTCACATGATAGGATGTTTTTCCCGTGACTGTTTGATTGTATGATATATGTCGTGTTGACTAAGTACCCCTAGAGAATTATGAGTATATGGCGTCTTGACCATTCTAATTCTAAATGAGTATCTTGGACCATGACATAGATAGGCCGTAATATCTTAAACGAGTAGATGGTCACCGTTGATAGCTT
>JAIUZE010023403.1:0-14922 GCA_022085475.1 Heliosperma pusillum
GGAAATCCAACCATGGTGGGATGAAAAAACTGGAAATCCCACCATGGTTGGACAACCATTTCACACGTCCAACCATGGTTAGACGTGTGAAATGGTTGTCCAACCATGGTGGATTTCCAGATTTTTTCATCCCACCATGGTTGGACAACCATTTCACTTGTCCCACCATGGTGGGATTTGGGGAAAAAAAAATTCCCCATGGTTGGACGTGTGAAATGGTTGTCCAACCATGGGGAAATTTTTTTTTTCCTCCAAATCACACCATAGTGGGATGAAGAACTCGGAAAAAATTTCGTTTATTTCTTTCTTTATACAAACAACAACAAACAAAAAAACAAGAACAAACAACAACAAACATAAACATCACATAACTATAAGTTTTACAACAAATTAAACAAACAAAAAACCAAACTCAATATTATATACAATGAATCAAAAGATTAAACTAAGATATTAAACCAACAATGATTTAAAAGACAAACTAAGAACAATCTTCTTTTTTTAACTACGTACAACTTTACAAATTAAACCAACAATCTAATTTAAGTTACAATAAATCAAAAGATTAGTAAATAGATCTAAGAAATTAAAAAAAAATTGAAAACTTTCCGGCAGTGGTAGAGGGCAGTGGAGGCGGCGATGGCGGCGCAGAGGGCAGCTGGGTGGCGGAGCAGCAGGTGGCAGTGGGTGCCGGCAGGGGGTGGTGGCTGTGAGTGGCGGTGGTGAAAGTAGATGAGTTTTGGTAAAGGGGGTTTATTTTTGGAGAGTATAATTTTGTAGAGAGAGAAAGGCAAGGGCAATGCTCGTCTTTTTAATGTTTAACGTCGTCGATGTTTCCTAAAACGTCGTCGATGTTTTACAATCCGGTATATTAATTAAGGAAATTTCAACATGGCATCGGATAAAACAACATTATTAGCTATCCATCAGATGACACACACAAAGTCGTGTACTTATTAAATAATAATCACACTGTGTTTATCGAGTCATTTTAAAACAAACATGAAAAGAGAAATTAATGACAAGAGAAATATTTTTTTATATAAAAAAAACTATGTTATATATGTGTAAGACAATGTGACATAAAGTTAAGTTGGAGCAATTAACTTTAAACGTATAAAATAGCGATAATTTAGTTTGGTGATATTTGTTGAATTGATAAGGCTAATAACTCATTTTGTGTAGTTATACCTATGATTGACTTAGTGATTTTTTTTTAAAAATTACAACTCACACGTATATTTGAGTATTTTTTTTTCTACTTTGATTTAGTAGTTTTATATAAAAAAATCTCTAAATCACAGATGTTAGATAACTAACAAATCATTAATCCTATATTAACTTAACGAGTACCTTTATCTACTCTTTCTTTTTAAAGAGTATCTTTCTTTTAACCGAGACTTTAATTTATACCAAAAAATTGTTGACCTGTCAATGTTTTACTTTACTTTTGTTAATATTTTGTCGAATGTGAAATTGTTACATGTAGTTCTCTTATTCATTATAACAATATATTACAATTAGTTTTGTTAGTAAGACGTAACAATGAGAATAAAAGGAACTTATCGAAACAGGAAGTTAGGCAGTGCCGTGGTAATGAAGCCACTGACTTGAAAACTATATCGGCACGACTCCGCTGGTAATCGTCTCACGCCGGTAGTTCCCCAAGGTTAACACTGCGACTCCCGTACACAACCACTTGTGTAAGGAAGCCTTTGAACGAGCAGTCACTGTACCCAGAATTTCAACAGTAGCAGAGAAGTAGAAGAAGAAGAAGAAGAAGAAGAAGAAGAAGAAGAAGAGAGAATTTGGAGATATGTTTTTCGGTGTATTTTCTGAACAGGAAAGGCTGTCTATTTATAGCGGAAAATAGACAGCCAAGGACGCTCCTCTTAATCACGGTCAAAAGCGTGATTAAAGGAATTTAATGGTCTCCTTAATTTCCGTCATTAACAGTCATATTTGACTGACTGTTACATATTCAGAACATTCAAACAGATACACTGAATATGGACAGAATACAAAACACACACAGGTCCAAAAGGATAAAAGTGGGCCAAAACCCAAACCCGACCCAGGCCGGGTCGGCGCGCACGTGTGTTTAGACCCAAACCCACTAGCCCAATACTCTCAACAAAACTCCTCTTGTTCACTCTATTTGACTGACTGACTGTTACATATTCAGAACATTCAAACAGATACACTGAATGTGGACAGAATACAAAACACACACAGGTCCAAAAGGATAAAAGTGGGCCAAAACCCAAACCCGACCCAGGCCGGGTCGGCGCGCACGTGTGTTTAGACCCAAACCCACTAGCCCAATACTCTCAACAAAACTCCTCTTGTTCACTCTATTTGACTAACTGACTGTTACATATTCAGAACATTCAAACAGATACACTGAATGTGGACAGAATACAAAACACACACAGGTCCAAAAGGATAAAAGTGGGCCAAAACCCAAACCCGACCCAGGCCGGGTCGGCGCGCACGTGTGTTTAGACCCAAACCCACTAGCCCAATACTCTCAACAAAACTCCTCTTGTTCACTCTATTTGACTGACTGACTGTTACATATTCAGAACATTCAAACAGATACACTGAATGTGGACAGAATACAAAACACACACAGGTCCAAAAGGATAAAAGTGGGCCAAAACCCAAACCCGACCCCAGGCCGGGTCGGCGCGCACGTGTGTTTAGACCCAAACCCACTAGCCCAATACTCTCAACAAAACTCCTCTTGTTCACTCTATTTGACTGACTGACTGTTACATATTCAGAACATTCAAACAGATACACTGAATGTGGACAGAATACAAAACACACACAGGTCCAAAAGGATAAAAGTGGGCCAAAACCCAAACCCGACCCCAAACCGGGTCGGCGCGCACGTGTGTTTAGACCCATACCCACTAGCCCAAAACTCTCAACAAAACTCCTCTTATTCACTCTATTGGACACTATATAGACAAATAGAGTTATAAACAAGAGGAAGGGAAATAAACAGATACACTGAATGTGGACAGAATACAAAACACACACAGGTCCAAAAGATAGTGGGCCCAACCCAACCCTACCCCAACCGGGTCGGCGCGCACGTGTGTTTAAAGCCAAACCTCAACAAAACTCCTCTTGTTCCCTATTGACTAATGACCGACCAACAGATACACTGAATGTGGACAGAATACAAAACACACACAGGTCCAAAAGGATAAAAGTGGGCCAAAACCCAAACCCGACCCCAAACCGGGTCGGCGCGCACGTGTGTTTAGACCCATACCCACTAGCCCAAAACTCTCAACAAAACTCCTCTTATTCACTCTATTGGACACTATATAGACAAATAGAGTTATAAACAAGAGGAAGGGAAATAAACAGATACACTGAATGTGGACAGAATACAAAACACACACAGGTCCAAAAGGATAAAAGTGGGCCAAAACCCAAACCCGACCCCAAACCGGGTCGGCGCGCACGTGTGTTTAATGTGGACAGAATACAAAACACACACAGGTCCAAAAGGATAAAAAGTGGGCCAAAACCCAAACCCGACCCCAAACCGGGTCGGCGCGCACGTGTGTTTAATGTGGACAGAATACAAAACACACACAGGTCCAAAAGGATAAAAGTGGGCCAAACCCCAAACCGGGTTGGCGCGCACGTGTGTTTAGACCCATACCCACTAGCCTAATACTCTCAACAAAACTCCTCTTATTCACTCTATTGGACACTATAAAGACAAATAGAGTTATAAACAAGAGGAAGGGAAATAAACCCACCGATGTGGGATTGCACTCAACTTCAAAAGTTGACTTTATGGCTTTAATTGCCATTACTACCAACAAGTTTAATGTTTGATTTATAAAGACGAAACTACTTTAGTATTCATATTTTATTTTGTCAAATGACTATTAGAAGACACTCTCCTCATTTCAATTTTATGGTACTACTTTTCATTATGGGAAAGATTCAGAAAATAAGGGTCAAATTACTACCTCTTTAACTAAGAAGAGTGGAGACAATATTATTTTCAGAAAGGGAGTGATAAGGAGTAATAGTAGCAGTCCACTGATTTTGCAAACTAAATATAACAAGGGAACAATGAACTTGATATAAATTTTAGAGAAAAGAAGACAATAAAATCAAAATAAGGGAGTACAATAGTAAAGAGAATGAGAATTTGACCTCATCTTTGTGTTTATCATCTATACTCCATATTTTAAACACCAGGCTAAAATTTACTCCCTCCAATGGTGGGTTTTGTTTCTTGTTTCTATTTTGAGCTAAGTGTGGTGATGTTTCATCTTTTCTTATATAAAAGTTTTTGTATGGTTCAAATTTAATTGTATGTGTCATAGTATGTTTTGTGTGGTCTAAATTCATTTTCTTAATCAGTGTGCCCAAAAGAAAAGAGAACAAAACTCTCAATTGGGGAAGTATTTGATATTGTAAAAATAGTTATATAAAGTCGTGAATTTACTTATAATTAGACTTACTGATTTAAAAAAAAATGAATTTCATAACACGTAACTTATATTGTTTTATAATTACTCCGTATAACTTTTTTTTTACTTAATTAAGCTAATGGACCCGTATAGCCTGGGCTTTCAACCTAGTTATAGATACGAGATTGTATTTTTTCTTCTTTTTTTTTTTCTTTCGGGGGGATATATAAAGTTGTCTATATCAACAACTCATGAATAGAATTCGGCCAAACTCCCAAATTTTTGGTAAACAAAAGTCTAGGGTATTGAACAAATTGGTAAAAAAAAAGTAGATTGCTGGACAAACTGGTAAAAAAAATGTTGATTGAGTGATATTTACGCCAAAATAAATAAACAATACTCACAATTAAAATTAATTAATGGATGATGTACAAGTTCCGAATGTATAAGTTCCAAAATGCCTTATATTATGAATTTTTTGAAAGAAACTAAAATGTCTTATATTTTGGAACAGAGGGAGTATTAATTATCTTATTATTGAACAAATGAAAAATAATATTTTACCAGATCGGATTGGGTCGAACCATTTCGAATTTGGGTGATTTTTTCGGGTCTATTAATATCAAGTTTATTAGGGGCAATAATGGTTAGTTTAAAAACTAAACATTCGTGTCGGGTCATACTGGTTCAGATCAATTTCGGATAACGAGTGATGGTTGGATCCTAAGTTCGGGTACTGCGTCAGTCTGATTAAATTCTTCTGGTCGGTTCGGGTCAATTCTACCTTATTGATACGATTTAGTCTGAATAAAACCTATTTATTCCAAATGTTGACTTAGTTTATATATGGAACAATTTAGAATATAGATGGTCCGTCTAGATGCCAAAAAAAAGTATCGGGCTAAACACGGGTCAAGTCAAATTGCAATTTTTCTTTAATTTAGTTTTTTGGTTGATATAAATTTTGGGTAGATAGAATAACTAATGATTTTTATATTATATATTTATAGTCTATGTTGATATCAAAATTATTGACCGGACTCAAAAGCTAAGTGATGTAAAATAACTTGGGTCGAATGCAACGGTACGAAGGACTGTTGTCTTGTGAGGGTAAACTACTCGAATTCTAAATGCGACAGTACGCTAGACTGTTGGTTTTGTCTGTGATCAGGTAACTTGCAGCGGAATTAGACTCTATTAGGTGTATGAAGCGTGATTTTGGAAGGTAACAAGGTTAGTAACGTGAATCTCGCTCTTAGTCTCGCAAGGATTTGACCTCGAGACACTTGTATCAGCCTCGCAAGGTTGATCAACTTAGTTAAACCCGCAAGCCTAATTAAAACAGGGTTCGCAAACCAATAACAATTTTATTGCTCAATTCTTACCTCTATAATAGGAAGCCAATGAGCTCCTATTTATACTACTACAACCAACTTCTATTCCTAATAGAATAATAATCTATTTACCTAAACTAAATAGAAAATAAACAACTATAATAATAAACTAACAACTTTAACTAGTATTAGGAGACTAACAAGATTTCCTAATCTTATTCGAAATAAAATAAACTAGTTAACTAATCCTACACGGTTTTGGATACCGTGTCTTCTACTCTGCCTAGGAAATCGCGTCTTACGTTCGGCCTAGGAAATCGTTCTCCTTGCTCCCGCATCACTAAGATTCGAGTTGACACGACACCTGAACTGAGGAGCAAAGAATAACCAGTAACTCGGCTTGATATTAGCCAATATGACCCGACACGAATGTTTATCGTTGTAAACTAACAATTTCCCCATATAAATTTTTAATAACAGCTTACCAGAGTTCGAAATGAGCTTACCCGACCCGACCCGACCTTATCCGAGTTTTAGTAAACCCCAAAAATGACCTGACCCAAACTCGACCTACCCAAATCTTCTCTATATATAAAAGCAGAGTTTTTTAAACTCTTTCCATTGGCTCCTCAAAAAAGAGGAAAAAAGAGTTGGCAATTGAATGGAAACGTGGGTTCCTAATTTTTAGGAGCTTTACTTTTAATTTTTACACCATTCATTTTAGAAATTTCACAATTTGCAAATTTGTTCATATGTTGAAATATATGTTAACATTATTTACCAACATTCATGTGTTAAAATGAACATACATTAAAATAAACAGATATCAATACATAATTATTCATATGATAAAAATGGGATATGAAAATTACAATTACAAATGAATAAATTAAAAAAAAATTACAATTGCAAAAAATTGACCCTCCTAATTTCTAAGTACTAACTTCAATTTTATCTGCAAATTCATATCATTTTCACCTCTAAATTCATATTATTGTATAAACATTAGTTTAATTATCACCGTGTTGACTTCAAATAAATATCTCTTTTGTAAATACTCTTATAACGAAAAATTATTTTGACCACATATTTTAAAAATTCCAAAAATATCATTGGTGTGACTTAGATAAACAAAAAAAAAATGCAAAAACCAGCGGATTTGATATTTTTATCATAAGATTACTCTACTTTTTTAAAAAATATTAAGGTTAATTTACATATACATGTACGAATATTTGGAATTAGCACAAAAAAGTGTCGAGTAGTAAAAGAAATTCCGAGTACTTACTGAGTATTATTTAAAGAACACATATATAGACGAGTCTTCGTCAAGAAGTAGGATAACCGAAAGATAAGTGACAAAGGGGGTTTGAGACGATTTGTTATTTGATGATAAGCAAAAAAACAATAGGGAGGTAGTATCTGGTGAGCGTTAATGAGAGGGTTTGAGACTTTGGGTTATAAATGTAATACTTCGTATACCATTATATCATAACAAAAGTCCACAATTTGCACCTACATTATGTCTCTTTTAAGACGAATGTATTCGTCGTAATATAAAACAGGTTAAGTATCATCCCATTTATATATATAAGACAAATTTATTGAATTTTCATATGCATTATGCTTTTGTTTTATTCTACCTACTTGACCGTCTTGATGTTAAATGAGAATTTGTGTTGTACTTATGTTTCGTGCGTTTTTAGATTGTTAGTTGTGTCTAATTTATCCAAAAAAAATTGTTAGGTTTTTTTCCATTTAGTTTTAAACCATTTTCATATTTGAATTTGTCGTTTTGTCATATTGATTAATTATTAAATTTTAACCCGTTATATGGTGAATTTTAAAATATAAATTTTAAACAAATCGGATAACATTTTTAAGTATTAATAACATGTACCTGCTACCTACATTCAAAATTAGCCGTATTCTATTCCATTATATGATATATATACTGTAGTTCCGTACCAATCTTAATATACACTCGATATATTTTTATTATTATTTTCCCATTTGCTTTATTGCGGTTTCCAAGGTAGAACATTGACGATCTTTTTCGGCATCTATATGTTACTTTTTTTTCAATTTTTTCTCCGTGAAATGTCTTGATTATAAATGTAAATGTTTGAATTTCATGAATTAATCTTTTTTATTTTCCAACTTATTTATTTAAACTCAAAATGGAAAAAATGAATAAAGGGAGTGCATATATATTGTTATTACTATATTTAATGATGTATAATAGACCTGTGCAATTTTTGCACGGGTGTAAAACTAGTCAACTGTTGATGTAATTTCAAGTCAAAATAAATTCAAGTCAATAATATATTAAGGGTCAAAATATTATCCGCATATATTATTTATATATATTTGTTCATAATAAAAGATCCTTTTATAATATTATTCATATATTTTGGTTTAAATATCACTTAATTAAACAACTTTTAGAAATTTGTCACCAATTCACTTTTTTTTACCAATTTGTCCAATATGTTACTTTTTATTTTATCAATTCGTCAAACATACTACGTTTTTTTACAAATTTGTCCAAGACCCATTAAATTTTTTTCCAATTTGGGAGTTTGGCCATAGAATTCCAAACATACTTGTTAATAAGAGGGCCTATCAAAAACATTGACGAAGGTGCTGAATTTGGGCTTAGCCTTGGGGATTCAAGTCTGTTTATAATAATGATGAACATGTTTAAGCTGTTGAGATATCTCGTGTGTTTGTTGGATATTAACCCACATCCATATACAAAGATTATAGTGAAAGAAATTGTTTATAATTGGGGTTACTTTTTTTTATCACCAAATGATTTAGGATGCATTAATAGTGTTCTTTTTGGGTAAAAAAAGATTAATAGATCGCTATTTTTGTGTCCCATTCTGACATTATGTGTCCTACTTCATACACATTGTGACACATCATTTGTTCCAAATAAAAAAATATACAATAAATATGCTTATGTGTTAATGTGTCACAATGTCTATATGTCTATGGAATAAGACACGGAATGAAACACCAAATGAGACAGAGTATCTTCACTGCCATTGTTATCGGAATATAAATGACTCAGGTTGCAAAGTTATACATTTTCGATCCAATATGAGTAATTGGTTTAATTTAAAGGTGACTCTTAAGTTTTAAGCTGTTATGATCCATAATTCAATTAAAAATAATATTTATATTATAAGGTATTCAGGTTTAGCCTATTTTTAATTTGATAATTTAAGGTTTCACTAGTATTGTTTTTGCGATTTGAGAATTGCTATAATATTATTTCATTTAGGTGACTGAAGTGTAATATATTTAACTTCAATTCAAAAACAGATTTTCTTAAACTTAACAAAGTATCTTCTTGTCAAAATTATGTAATAAATATCCTATTTAATTTGTGTGTTTTATATTATTGAAAAACACCACAAATTTAAATTAATCTATACCACGATTTTATATCATCAAAGTGAAAAAGACTCTATACCACGACCACCAAAGTGAAACATAGACACATAGTCCAAACCTCGAGTTATTAAATATTAGTCATGATGAATCGAAGTTTGCTTCCAAAGATCCAACTCCAAGGTAACATTAAGCGCCAGTTATCTAGTCATATTCAACAAAACAGATTGAAAATCCTACTCTAAGGTAAGTAATCATCATCCGATCCTGTTCTAAAAAACTTACACTACGGTAAAATTTAATTACCCAATCATGTTCAATAAGGCGGTCACTTCGAATAGGCAAGCTTATGGTGCATATGGATAATGAGTCGTGTGTGAGAATTGTCTTAGATGAGCAACTAATAAGTAATGGAATTCGTCACATAGTCCAGAAGTGCAAAGATTTGATTCAAGAACAGGGTTGGACAGTTCGTGTTCAACAAGTCTATCGAGAAGTGATATATGATTATTTTGGACCGTTTCCCCTCCTTTTTTTTCTTATGTTTCATCGCATTTAGTTTTGTTTGGCGTCGGTTTTATCGTATTTTGGCCCTCATCTCGTGTACTCTCATACCGTTTAATTCCGTCTCAATTCACAGGAAATATGTTAAGACAAGGACGAGACGGCCAATGAAGAAAGGAAGAAAAGGAGAGGAAGAAGAAGCCAAGGGGCTCAGCCGGCCAAGCCACCGGCAGCCGGCCAGCCGGCTGAGCACCCAAGGCTCATACCAAGGAAGGAAGAAAAAGAAGAGAAGGAGCAGTGGGTCTCAGCCGGTCCAAGCCACCGGCAGCCGGTTGGCCGGCTGAGCAACCCACATAGTGAAGACCAAACTTGAAAATGTAGAAGATCATCAGTGGGGCTCAGCCGGTCAATCCCACCGGCAGCCGGCTGACCGGCTGAGACCTATCTATCATGAAGAAAAGTCGAGTTTTGAAGTCAGTGGGTCTCAGCCGGTCAAGGCCACCGGCGGCCGGTCGACCGGTTGAGGAGTCCACTCCGCATTTCCACCTTCTTTCTTATTTTGAACCCTAAATCTCACCAACCTATATATACCCCTCTCCTAATTCATTTTAGACACACAACCCTAGACACAATAAACCCTAGATTTTAGCCTTCAATATTCCTAATCATTACTCTAATCCTTTGTTAATTAGAACTAATTACTCTAGTTTTCTACTTAGTTATTCTTAGATCTAGTCTTTCCTTTAGTTGTTTTTGAACAATTGGGTTGTAACTTGAAGAGAAGAAGACATTCTTATTTGGTTATTAATCCAAGTTCCATCCTTTATTACAAGTTTTGGTATAATTCTTCATCCCTATTTTCATTACTAGTCTTTTAATTACTTGTTCTTGTTTACTTGTTTAGTTTTTATGTTGAATATGCCTTTCTTTGTTTGTTCCATATCAAAGTTTTCGTCTTTAATGTTCTTCATCATTAGTATGAGTGAGTAGTGTTAGACTAGGGGAAGATGGGGGATTTAATGTGAGTTTATGAGTTGATTATGGTAATTGGGCATAAAGATTTAGTCTTTTGTTAGTCTATTTGTTTTGTGCACACAAGATGTTTGTTGAAATGCTTGAATGAGTAGTTTGAGTATTTTCTCATGTTTTATTGCTAGTTTGAGTGAGAACTTGAACTTGTATTGTTGTTGTGTGTGTTTTGGATGTTTAGGGAGAGGTTAGGGCGAGAACCCAAATGAACCTTAGACTAGGGCTTGTCTCGCATCGAGAGTTGGAGGCTTGCTCTTTAATCCGTCTTACATCGAGAGGTGGAGACATGTTTAGACTACCTGTAGACTAGTCCTAATCCCCCACCATAATTGACTCATACTTGCATTAATGAACCCATCCACCCTAGTTCCTTTTAATTATTGTCTTTACATCGTATTTCTACCTTCTTGTTAGTCTAGTCTACTATTATTCATCTTCAACTTGCTACTAGCTAGAACTAAACTAGAACTTAATTAAACCGCCTTAGAACCATAATTACCGTCCCTTGGGATACGACCCTTGCAATACCCAACGATAACTCGTTCGCTTGCGAGGTTAAGTAAAACCACATCAAGTTTTTGGCGCCGTTGCCGGGGACGGCAATATTGGATAAGATAGTTTGATTGATTTTAGGCTTAGTTCATTTTTATTTGCTTGATTTTCCATTTTGTCCTAGTGCATCTATTTGCATTAGGACTATTTGATTCTCTTTTGAGTGTATGAGCAGGTGTTACATCGGTCCACTCTTTCCTCTCGACCGAGAGATAGAGAAAACCTTCCGGGCTAGAAGAAGACACGCTCTTATTTCCTTAAGAGGATCCCCACCCACTCTTACCACCATAAATATTCCACCACCCACAATTGAGCCTTCAACTTCACAAACTCCACCACCCACTTTACCACCCCTCATCATACCCACAAACATTCCAATTAACACATCACCCACAAATTCACCCACTGTTTCCCAAAATTCAAACAACACCCACCCACCAAATTCACCAAATTCCCCAAATTCACCAATAAACAACCCATTCAACCTAGAGATGGCGGACCAACCCATGGGCTACTACAATAGGCCGGACCCCGATCGGTCTTGCTCGGCTATAAACTACGGAGCCATCGCTCCCAACACTTTTGAACTCCGTCATCATGTCATCTCATTCATTCAACAAGACATCTTTCATGGGTTTAAAAATGAAGATGCTCATGAGCACTTGGTAGGCTTTAAGGAGAAGGTGGGAACAATCAAAAGGAACGGGATCACCGAAGACCAAATCTTGCTCATGCTATTTCCTTTCTCCTTGAAGGAAAATGCAAAGAAATGGTTAAATTCCCATGAACCCGGAACTTTTACCACTTGGGCTAGTCTCTCAAAAGCCTTCATCACCAAGTTCTACCCCCCTCAAAAACCGCAAGAATTCGACATGAGATACAAACTTTCAAACAAAAAGGCTACGAGACATTGAGTGAAGCTTGGGAGAGGTTTCGTGATCTTCTAACCTCTTGCCCTCACCATGGTATCCCGAAATGGTTGACTACTCAAATCTTTTTCCAAACTCTAGAACAAAGATTTCGTGACATGATAGTGGCGGCCTCCGGGGGAAATTTCGATAAGATGAACAATGCCGAAATCACGGAGATGATTCAAAACATCTCCGAGATGGAGAATAGCTATGGTTCGAGGGAGAGCGAGGGTAGAAGTGAAGGGTCTAGTAGACTCGAGATGGAAACCAAACTCAAATTGGATGAACTTTCAAAGAAGTTTGATAACTTGGGTCTAGACAAGGGCAAGGGGCAAATCCACCAACTCCAAAGAGAAAGACCAAGTCAAGATAGGGTGTACTATGTTGAGCAACCAAGATCTCCACCAAGGTCCTACAACAACCAACCGATATGCGATACTTGTGGAGGTGTTGGTCACACATATGAAATATGTCCTTCCTTCCCTCCCGATGATCAATTCCAACAAGAATGCTATGCAATGGAAGGAAACCAACCTAGATACTCCTACCAACGACAAGAGACTTTCTACCGAGCCTTCCCAAATCAAGACCCAAAACTCTCATATGGAGGGCAACCCTTGGATCCCAAGTACCAAGCCCCACAATACCAACCACCTCCCAAACCCGACCATTCAAGGTCTTACAACAACAACCATGGCCAAAATTCCGATTCTAGGAGGTTTTCCCAACGTGACAATCACTCATATGTTCCCCCTCCATTTAGAGAACAAAGAAACTCCAACAACCGTAATCAATACAACAACTTCCAACAACAACAAAATTTCCAACAACCTCCACCTCCATGTGAACAATCCAATTCTTCAATTGAGCAAATGCTAAGAAATATGGAAAACAAGGCATCACAACGTGAAGCAAATGCGGAGCAACAATTCAAACTCTTGAGATCCGACATTTCAAACGTCCAAGCCCAACAAAGGAACTTTGATTCTTATTTGGCCAACCAAGGGCCTATCAACCTTCAAAAAGGAGAGCAAATTCTCCCAATGCAAGGCTCTCAACCTAAGGATGGACCACCACACCACCAACAAGCACATGTGGTTGCCTAAAGGAGTGGGAAAGAGTTAGAAGATCCATACAAAGATTATGAGCATGAGCCAAAGAGGAAAAGGGATGTGATGAAAGGAGGAGTTGAGAGTCCACCTCTTTCACCAACAAGTAGAGGTGAGACTTCCAAAAAAGGGAAGGTTGATGAACAAGTTGTGGATGATGAGAACTTTGTGTTAGAGGAAGTGATTCTTGAAGATGTGGAAAACAAAGAGAAAGAGAAAGAACCCAAGAGAAATGATGACTCTAAACAAGCCCCACCTCCCAACAAAGCCTACATCCCACCAATGCCATTTCCCCAAAGAGAAAGAGCCAAGACCGAGGAGAAGAAATTTTCCAAGTTTTTAGAAATGTTGAAGAAGCTAGATGTTTCACTACCTTTCACCGAGGTAGTGACACAAATGCCCCTTTACACAAAATTTCTCAAGGATGTTCTCACCAAAAAGAGGGGTATTGGAAGTGATGGGATAGTAGCCTTAACCGAGGAATGTAGTGCGGTGTTGCTCAACCATATGCCAAAGAAGTTACAAGATCCGGGTAGCTTTTCAATTCCATGCATGGTGGGCAATGTGAACATTGAAAGAGCATTGTGTGACTTGGGTGCAAGTGTTAGCATCTTGCCACTTCCTATTGCTAAGAAACTCGGCTTACAAGACATGATTCCTACTTCCATGACATTGCAACTCGCCGATCGATCGGTTCAATACCCTAGGGGTGTAATAGAGGATGTACCGGTAAAGGAAGGGAATTTCTACATACCGGCGGACTTTGTGGTATTAGATATTCCGGAGGATCAACAAACTCCAATAATACTTGGAAGACCCTTTATGGCAACCGGGGGAGTAATGATTGATGTGAAGAACGGAAGACTCTCTTTCAATGTTGGAGGCAATGTAATTGAGTTTTCCTTGACGGGTATCTTGTCTAAGCCAATGTTCGAGAGCGCTTACTCGGTGGATATTCTAGAAGATGTTATCCAAGATACTAATGAGTTATGTTCGGGGGAGGTTGATGATGAGGATCATGAAGCTCTACCACCATTCCTTAATGAAGATGAGGGTAATAACCCTCCAAAGGTAGACCTTAAACCCTTACCCCCCTCCCTTGAGTATGCTTTTCTTGATGAGGAAAAGGCACTTCCGGTGATTGTCAATGCTAACCTAGACCTTGATCAAAAAGAAAAACTTTTAAATGTCCTTAAGATCAACAAAAAGGCACTTGGGTATAGCATTGACGACCTTGTGGGTATCGATCCTAGAGTGTGTATGCATCGCATTGCACTAGAGGAAGGATACACACCTTGTGCCCAACCTCAAAGGAGATTGAATGATAAACTAAGGGAAGTTGTGAGAAAGGAAATTGATAAATTGCTTGAGGCCGGAATCATATACTCCATCTCGGGAAGCGAATGGGTGAGCCAGGTTCAAATCGTCCCTAAAAAGGGCGGTATGACCGTGGTAGAGAATGAGGGCGGTGAACTCATCTCCACCCGTTCGATCACGGGATGGAGAATGTGCATTGATTACCGAAAACTTAACTCCGCCTCAATCAAAGATCATTTTCCTTTGCCTTTCATTGATCAAATGCTCGAGAGGTTGGCAAATCATGAGTATTTTTGCTTTCTTGACGGTTACT
>JAIUZE010023404.1:0-21135 GCA_022085475.1 Heliosperma pusillum
CTAATTGCTTCCACTTTGGGAATGGAGCCAGCTTAAGTACTAGCCAACTCTGCTTAGGGGGTCGCCTAGTAGAGATTCTTGTGTACTTTTGGTCATGAGACGGGGAATGGAATAGCTGTTGTCGCTAGGTCTGATCAGTCTAGGACTAGGATGTTTTCCTACCTTGGGGTATAGACTCGAGTTACAGAAGTCGACTATTGACTGTACTAAGAACTTATGCCTGTTTCTAGACGTATTGGTCTTTCATGTTTGTATGATTCTATGAATCTTAGAAGGTGAGATGCAAGCCGGCTAAGGTTGATAGAGTTTGGATTACCGATTGTTAACTGATTCACATGATTATGTTGGATTAGGGTTTGAGTGTATCATGGCCATGTTAACGGTAGCCTCTGAGCTAGCATACCAGCTTCCCTACCTCGTGTTATAGTTTATTATCGGATTCACATGATAGCTTTCATATGCTAGGTTATATGTTAGTTAATTGTTTCATAACATGAAAAGCATATCATATATGTTAAGGTTTTGTATTTTCCATATACATTGCTTTTATGTTATTCATGTTTTATTAAACTCGACATTTCGTGGCTGGGAGAACTCGGAGTTACTCCCCACTGACTGTGGCTTCCGTGTTTATATTTAATGCGGTTGGCAGGTTTGTGATGCATACTTGGGTACATTGACGAGCTAGCGAGCGAAGTATTTACCTTGGACCTATATTCGGTTCTTAGGATTGTATATTATTATACACTCTTTTATTTACGTATTTATACGGGAAATATGTCTCCCGTTTTGGATATTTCTTTTGTATAATATTATTTCCTTTTTGTTGAACCTTTTTATTTAAGACACCTTCGTTATGTATTATCATCTTTTATTTAGTTAAATTATTTTTTTTTCTCTTTCCGCAAATTTGAGGGTGTCACACTCTTTGACTTGTCTCCTCCCCACCCCAAAAGATCACGGTTTCCCACTTGGTTGTACATTCCTCCACCACTTGGGTTTCTAGAATTGTAATTCCCATACCCCATAGCATTGACGCTCTCCATAATGGCTCCTTGCTCAATCATGATGTAACATGTATTGGTAGCATGGTCACCTCCACAATATGAACATTCAAGTGGTTCGGGGTGTTAAAAAAATGAGCTACTTTTGTTAACAACCAAGTTGGACACCATGCTTTTAAGTTCACCCATCTCTTGCATGATTTTGTGATTTTGAGAGGCATAAGGATCTTCCATGGAAGATACATTTCTAGAGCTTCCTCCCCTTTCATTCTTCCTCCCGTAGCTTCTTGTGTTCATCGCCAACTTCTCAATAATATTGTTGGCCTCGGCCACATTAAGTGTATCAATTCCACCTCCGGTGGCGGCAATGATCATCCGTTGGTCGTTTTGGCACAACCCTTCATTGAAGGCCGTCAATAAATCGTCCCCCGACATCCCATGATATGGGCATCTTGCCACAAGGCTTTTGAAACGCTCCCAATAGTCATAAAGGGTTTCCCCCATGTCTTGCTCAATGGTAGTGATGAGCTTCTTTGAGTGATTGTGCCTTGAATCCGGGTAATATTTCTCAAGAAACTTCTTTTTCAAACCCACCCAAGTGGTGACGGAGTGGGCCGGAAGACAAAAGAGCCATTCCTTAGCGGCATCTTGTAGAGAAAACGGAAATGCCCTTAGCTTGAATTGGTCTTCGGTCACTCCTTGGGGAATAGCCCCTTGGCAAATCATGTGGAATTCGGCCAAGTGCTTATTGGGGTCATTCCTTACCAATCCATGGAATCTAGGCAAGTTATGGACAAAGAACCCCTTGAGCTCGAAGTTTACATCCCCCATGGGAGGATATGCGATACATAGTGGTTGCTCCTCATAGTTCCTTGCCCGGATCTCACCAATTGTTCTATTATCCTCCATATTGGGTGGGTAGAGGATGTCCAATGGAGGTATCCTCGGTGGTGACTAAAATACTTGCTCCGCTTGTTCTTGAAAAATATTATTCTCCAACTCCTCTTCACTAGGCTCCCTCCAAAAAGGTCTCCTATAGAGGGGATTTGAAAACAACCAATTGGATATGCTACTTGAGGATGGATCAATGTCTTGGTCACCAAATCCCTCTTGTGACCTAGGCATAAACTTTTAAAAACAACTCAACAACACAATTAGTAACTTCAACACCAAGTAACCTACAAACAATACAAAAAGTAATATTTGAAAAACAATATAAACAAAGTATGACACTAACAAGAGTTTCAATTGGATATTTAGCTATATTGCCTTCCCCGGCAACGGCGCCAAATTTGACGAGCTAAAATACGGTGTCGTTAATTCCGTAAATTAACCGGGCCAAATAGAAATTTATAAAACCTTACCTAGACTCAAACCAACCTAAATAAAAGGGTAGTAAGGGTAAGAAAAGGGTCGAACCCAAGGGAAAGCGGTAATGCTAAAATAATCAAATCTAGACTCTTGCAAAATATCAATTAACAAAACTAATGACTTTAATCACAAATTAAGACACTAATTACTAATTAATACACTAATTACTAATTAAGACACTAATTAAAACAAAGGCTTAATTTAATTACAAACTATGATATTCACAATGGAAAACATGTAGGAAAACATAAATTGGGGAAAGTTTTGCATGAGAATTAATTATCAAGTCTAAAATTACCAACAACAACTAAATACTCAAAGATTCAAATATGGAGAAGTAACTTAGTGCAATTATCCCAAGTTCCCCACAATTAACAAAGTAAAGACACCTCCTTTCCTCTCCTCTCTAATTATCTATTACAAGTTTCTAAGAACTAGCCACCATGAATTAAACCATCCATAAATGACCCAATACAACTCAACCAATACTTATTAAAACATAAGCATAAATAAAGATGCAAGCTTTAAGCACAAAACCAAAGAAACATGCTAGAATCATGTAATAAAACATTAAACCATGTTCTAATTACACAATAACCCATTTTCCACTCAAAAGATTCCAACTTTTAAACCAAAGCTACAATCTTTCAAGGTTGCTTCAACAAATACCAAGACAAATGAACCAAATTCATCAAGACAAAGCAAATAATTAAACAAACAATTGCTAGGATGGTTAGTCTTAACAACAATTCATTCAACAATGGAATTCAAACATAAGAAAATGGAATTAAGTAGAGAAGGAAGGTTAAAAAGGTCTTACAATGCTAAAAGGGAAGAACTTGTTCAAATTACACTAAGCAAAGAAAGGAGTAGCTACCCATAGTCTTCTTATTACAACCCATTTCTAAATAAAACCAATTACAAGAGCCAAAGTTGAAGAACAAACTAGAGAGAATTTCTAAGGAAAAATATGATGTGGAATGTTGTATGCATTTTTTCTCCTTTCTCTCTCTTTAGTTTTCTTCTTATATACCCTTGGTCCGCAAACCTAGGGGCCTTGAAAGGTGGGCTTTCAAAAGACAAGACGGAGAAATGAAGAAATATCGTGCTGAGAAAGGACGCAGACAGCGTCCTATGACGCAGGCTGCGTCGTGATGACGCAGGCAGCGTCGTGTACTGCCCGATTTCCCTTTGCTTTTCCTTCTTGACTTTCGTTGACCCATGGACTTTTGGCCCCGCCTTGACTTCCATTGACCCATTGGGTTTGGTCTTCTTGCCTTGATGATTCATTGTTAGCCCACTCCAATTTCCGGGTTTTTGGGTCTCGGGTTTCGGGTTTGACTTCCATTGACTTTCGGGTTTGATTCTCAAAATTGACTCAAATTACTAAAAACCAACATTATTACAAAAACTAAAGTTAACATAAAACAAAGCTAATGACCCGTAAAAAGTAAAACAAAAGACCCTAATAAATACTACTAGACACAACACAATTTGGTGTTGTCAAATACCCCCACACTTGGACTTTTACTCGTCCCGAGTAAAACTCGAGATTAGCAAGGCAAACACAAGTCCAAACATAGCATGCGAAGGTAATGACCTCTCTTCCCTCACCACTACCTTCTTATATCTCCCTCAAAACACAACCACCTATTAAAACAAAAAAATGACTCAAGGTTGTTTTAACACTCTTCCCTTACCTCTTCCTACTTATAACTCCCTCTAAACAAAACTCGACACACCACCAACTCCGACTCGTTTCAACTCAAATCCTCCTTTCTTATAGCTCCCAAGAATGTAGTATGACCATCTTTGCCTTATCCCAAGGCATAGAGAGATGGCCTTCATCACCAAACTCCATGCAACTCCACTACTTATACCACCCCCTTATTACTCCACTAGTGCAATGCATGGTTACTTGGTTGGCTCCAAACTACACAATTTGCACAACCAAGCAACCAGCAAGAGAAATCCACCAATTTGGAACCAAATTTTGTGATTCAAAATAAAATAAAGGAAGTCCTAAGCTAGCCTCCTTCCAATTCCCTCCTTATCACTCCCTTCTTATGCCTCCAAAATCCTCATCATAGAAAGTATTATCCTCAAAAAATTTTCATTTTTCATTTTTCCATTTTTTTCTTGAAAATCCCTCATTTTGCCTAAGGTGCCTTTTCGGGTTTTCACCTTAGCTTTTCCTTTCCTCTCATTGGTGGCTCGCAACTCGATTTTTCATTTTGCCCGGAATGCCCTTTCGGGTTTTCATTCCGTCCTCGGCCACCTTCCCAATTTTTGCCTAGGTGCCCACCCTTGTGGGTTTTCACCTAGCCGGGATTTTCAATTTTTTTCTTCTTTTCTTTTTCTCTTTTTTTTTTTTTTCTTTTTCTTCAAAATAAAGACAAATAAAATACAATGCATCAAAAACAAAATAACTATATACAATCTTCTCCCCCACACTTAGAACATACAATGTCCTCATTGTAGGAGAAAAGAAAAAAAGTTACCTCATCAATTGTCGAAACGAGAAGAACCTGAGGCACCTCCTCGGTTTCTCCTCCTCTCCTTTTCTTCTCTAACCCTTCTTCTTCGTTCTAAGCCTTCATCAAGGGCCTCTTGGGTGTAAGGAAAGGGGTAACCCGGGTTTTGTTGGATGGACATACCAATGAGTGAGCTAGCCAAGCCATATACATCTTCTTGTGCCACCGCATCTTCATAAGAGTCTTGAAGATAGTTGTGGTGGCGCTCATTTTGAGCTTGAAAATGGCTCGTAGCTTGCTCCCTCCAAGCATTTTGGGTTGTCCACATTTCTTGTTGCTCTTTCCACCTTTTATCTTGTTGTTCCCTCCAAAGGCGGGCTTCCTCTTGCCGGTCTACCATGTTCCTCCATTCCTCTAGTTGAGCCCTCTCGGCCTCCCCTCTTAATCTCTCTCTCTCTTCCACTACATTGTGCCAATCATCCAATGACTCTAGCCTACCTCCTTGTTGTTGTTGCCAAGTGTTTGAATCGTCCACCCTCCCACTAATGTGCTTCAAGACGTCATTGGTGCTAGCAAAATAGGTAGCCATTTGTTGTTGCCATGGCTCCATGGGGATGCTAGAATGACCCTCCGGATCGAACATAGGGGTGTCGGTGTCTTGGTGGCTTTGGAAGGATGATTGGAAATGGAATGGTGGTGGTTGTTGTTGTTGTTGTTGTTGTTGTTGTTGTTGTTGTTGTTGTTGTTGTTGTTGTTGATAATTTGTGGTTTGGGAAGGTCCTTGCTCAATTGCGACGATCTCGATCTCCTCGCTCACTCGGTCACTTCCCTCACCTCCCTCTCTCCTTACCCTCCGTCTTGGCCTCAAAGGCACTTCCTCTACCTCCGCTTCCTCACTACTCTCCCCCGAACTCTCCTCCCTAGGACATAAAAAATTCAACGATGTGGGCCCCCTAGGCAAGGGATTGTTTGGAGGTCGAGACATCTTCATGTAACTAAGCCCGTCACTCCCCAACCAAAACCCTTTCAAGGGTTGCTCTTTGCTAGTCTTAAACATATGAACCTCCTCGAGCCCAAGTCGGTTGTATCTCGTCAATCCCCTACAAATGTTCACCTCTTGCTCATCACCAATGCCCCCCTCATAGTGCCTCACCAAGAATGAAATCACCCCCCCAAGATGGATGCTTGCTTTGGTAGATTTTTGCCTGTGTTTAATGCAAGCCCTCAAAAACAAATCGGCCCAATCCGGGATCCCTACCCCCTCCGGAAGCATAGTCCACAAACATAGCCGGATGCTCTCCGGCACTTTGGTGGGTTCTTCCACGGAGTTGAAGATGGTGGTAAGGAATATTGTGATTAGGCGGAGTACGGGGTGGGTGATGGCTGAAAGTTTGGCATCCTTAGATGGGCCGTGGTAATTTGTAATGTTAACCCACATTGTGTGCATTTTCCCCTTGGGGCACCTAATGTCTTCGGGTTGTCTGGTGATCTTAAGGATTTGACGAATTTCGGAAGTGAGGGCATTATGCCAAGTTTGGTTTAAATGGAATCAGTAGGCTTTTTCCTCACCTTCGGGCACGTCCAACTCCGACTAGGTTGCTGGAAACTCGTACGCGAAACTCCAATAGGTGTGATCCCAGGAGTCCGGCTCGAGATAAGCCTCTAACCCTACTTTAGCTAACAAGTCCTTTGTGAAGTCGAACATGCCCAAGGCATGGAAGATGTTTGGGCAAAAGAATTTTGTGGCTACGAGAGGTTGTTGTCGGGGTGCGGTTAGCTTATCCCAAATTTTCTTATATTGAGTACTCAACCTTTCATAGCCCATGAACACCGCTTCCACCTCGGTGTCGGGCTTAGTCACCGCGGCCCTCTTATTCTTTCCTTTGCCAAACAATTTTGAGATTTTGGGTGCCATTTCTGCAAAATTCAACAACCAACAATATACAACAAGCAACAAGCAATCACTCAAAAGATTTTTCACTCAAGCAATTCAACAAACACTTGGTGTGCAACAATTTCAACACCTCAAAAACTTAGTGTTTGTGAATTTCTTTACCTCACTCAGAAAATTTTGTCCAATCCTAACTACACAATCAATCAAGGGCAAGGGGAAACTCAACCTAAGACCAATTCTAGCCTAAATTCGAGCAAAAATTTAAAGAACAATGGAAAAGTTGAGTATGAAGTTATACCTTATTGATTCCACAAAGTTCAAGCTCCTTGATGATTAGAATAGGTAGGGAATCCGACAAACAACCTTAAAAACCCAACAAAGCTCCTAAAAATCGAATTTGAGGAAAAAATTTCTAGGTTTTCAAAGACGGATTTTCTGAGATTGTGAGTGATTGAGATTGATTTTGGGGTGATTGAAGGTAGAATAATGATTAGGAAGAAGAATTTGATTGCGTTTGATGAACGTTTTGGAAGATTTGAGGTAGAAAGATGAAGTTTTGAGGGATTGGGGTGGTTTGGGGTGTTTTTCGTGAAGAACAAGTGTATGAAGATGTAGGTTGATTTTGTGAAGAACTCGGGCAAAATGGAAAACAAATGCTGAAAACCTGTGTTCGACGCTGGCAGCGTCATACGACGCAGGCTGCGTCGTGATGACGCGGGCTGCGTCCTACGACGCAGGCTGCGTCCTGTACTGCCGGATCTTCTTGCTTTTGCACTTAGCCAAATTTTGGCTAAGTGTTCCAAACACCTCCATACTTGCATTTTCACTCCAATGGTCCATGATAACCTCCAATATCCAAATTCCATCGATTCCCAAACTTTTTATCCATGGCACGCATCCCGAGGCGGCCGAAAACTCGCAAAACTTCACAAAACCGGTTGTAACTTCAAAAATTTTTGCTTGATGCAATGTCTAACTAATTGAAAACAACTCAAATTTTAAGATTTAACAATGAAACTTCAAAGATATATTCACAAGGATAGAGTATGTACACGATTTGCCGTTTATTTAGAGTCGATGGCTCGACTTAGCTATTTCAAGCTTTTCAACTTTCATAAACGGGGTTTTCAAGCAAGACCTCTTCTTCCCCCTCCCGGGCACATCCTTGGAAGTAGTGTTTGAGACGGTGGCCATTCACCTTGAGGAGCTTTCCATCCCCGGGCCCCTCCACTTCAATAGCTCCATGGGTAAACACTTTCTTGACGGTGTAAGGTCCAAACCAACTTGACCTCAATTTGCCCGGAAAGAGCTTAAACCGGTTTTGGAACACAAGAACTTTATCACCCTCCTTGAAAACCCGACGGTTTATCATCCCATCATGCCATCTCCTTGTTTTCTCCTTGTAGATGGAGGAGTTCTCATACGCATCTTGGCGAATTTCCTCAAGTTCTTGTAATTGAAGCTTTTGGTGCATACCGCTCTCATCTTGGTTTTGGTTGAAAGATGTGATAGCCCAATAGGCTTTGTGCTCAACCTCCACAGGGAGGTGGCAAGCCTTGCCATAGATGAGACGGAATGGGGACATGCCAATGGGGGTTTTAAAAGCGGTCCTATATGCCCACAACGCATCAACTAGCCTCTTGCTCCAATCCTTTCTATCCGGATTAACCGTCTTTTCAAGGATTCCTTTTATTTCACGGTTGGAGAGTTCGGCTTGCCCGTTTGTTTGTGGGTGGTAGGTCGTGGAAATTTTACGATTCACCCCATACCTCTTGAGTAGGCCTCCAATCACCTTGTTGCAAAAATGGGTACCCCTATCACTAATGATAGCCCTTGGAAAGCTAAACCGGGAGAATATGTTCTCTTGAATGAAAATGGCTACTACCTTGGCATCATCGGTGCGGGTAGGAATTGCTTCAACCCATTTTGACACATAATCTACCGCCAAGAGGATGTATAAATAACCATCGGAATTAGGAAAGGGGCCCATAAAGTCAATTCCCCACACAACAAAGATCTCACAATATAGAAGAGGTTGTTGTGGCATCTCATTTCTTTTTGTCAAATTCCCCACCCTTTGACATCGGTCACAAGTTTTTACAAATTTGTGGGCATCTTTGAAAAGGCTTGGCCAAAAGAAACCGCATTCAAGCACTTTTCTAGCGGTTCTTTGTGGCCCAAAATGCCCTCCACAAGCATAGTCATGACAATGATGTAAGATGGAAGGAATCTCACTTTTGGGCACACATCTTCTCACAAGTTGATCTTGGCAAAACTTCCACAAGTAAGGATCATCCCATGTATAGTACTTTGCATCGGATTTTACTTTGCTCTTTTGATGAGAAGAGAAATAGCTTGGAAGCCGCTTTGTCACCAAATAGTTGACCATGGTAGCATACCATGGCTCCTCCACTTGTATAGCATAAAGTGACTGATAAGTGAATATTTGTATGATTTTAACCCCCACTTTAGCTTGGTTTTGTATGTCATTTGTGCTTTTTTAAGCCATTTTATGAGCTAATATCGTCTTCTAGGCGAATTCCTGTGTTCTAACTTGTTTTGTAGGGAAAGTGACGTTTCTACGCCCTTTTTCTATATTTCCGAGCATTTGCCTAGAACCCGACGATTTGAAGATGCAGGCTTGACCATGTGAAAGGCATTTCAATAAGGTTCACTAACTTAAGAGAGAGAAGAAGCAAAGACGGTTTCGTAATTGTCGGAAGACCAATCAATTAGACGGGAGAATTCATCGCTTTACATCATATCCAAGCAACAAACCCGATTGTAGAGTCAAGGGGGATGTTGTAAGTCAAGTCAAAGCGAAGGAAGTTGAGGAGTTAGTCAAGAGCTTCCAGAAGACAACTTATCCGATCGGGTAAGTGGTGTACCCGATCGGGTATTCCTGCTGCTCAGTGCATTGCGGCTCCTTCATCCTATTTTTGACCTATGTATTTATTGCCCGACCTCTTCTCCACGAAACCCTAATACTATAAATAGATGTGCCAAGCCCCTCATATCATCATCCATCATACACTATCTTACACAATCTAATCCTATATTTCATACAATCTTCTTATTAGTTTTCTCTTTAGTTTTAGTCTTTCTAGTTTAGATTATCTTCTACTTTTGTCTTTCGTTCTTAGTTTTATTTCTGTCCATTTCCTATCAAAACATTAGCTTAGTTCAATTAGAATTTCAATCTTTTGTATCTACTTTGTTGGGTTCAAGAGTTGTAATTCAAGGTACGGTATTTCTATGCGAGGGATTTCTATTATTGTTATCGCTTTCATCGTTGATCGTCACCTAGGTATTCCTAATTTATCCTTTGTTTACCATTCTTTATTGCTTTCCATTTGTTCGTTACTTTCTATTCGTATCATTTAGATTCGTTTTTACGTTGTTATAATCGCAGTTTCATTTCTTAGATTGTCATATAGCGTCGTTATTATCGCCACATAGAGAGTCTAAATTATTGTCAAAATCAACCAAATATGCTTACCTTAACTTTCATTGTTAATATCAACATAATCATGAGTGAGTAGTCACCTTTCTAGGGTGTAGGGTAGCCATGTTAGATTGATTAAAAGATGATAATTGGATAAAGGAAATTATTCTTTTAAAACATTATGTCTATGCATGTTTGGACTTTAACGATAGTTGACGATTCTTGATCACAATCATCGACTAGTGTGGAATTCTTTTCCAAGGTAGATATACAGGAATGTAATAGACAAAGCGTGACATAGTGGATTAAGACCTAGTAAATCGCACTAAAAGCCTATTAGACCATCTGATCTATGATTGTAATGAACACACCATTCTTACGAACGCTCAATGAATTATTGCATATCCTAAATCCAATTTCATCAATATGTCAATCTACATGTGTGAACCTATTTCCCTAGATGCTTCTCATTATTGTTAAATTATCATTTGCTTTATCGTTTTCATTTCAACTTGTTTTTATTTTGTTTTTATGCCATTCGTTAGTTTAGACATCACAAAATCCAAAACCCAGAAAATCATTAGATATAACTCAATTGTGAGACGATTCACAATCCATAGGATACACCATCTCCCTGAGGATCGACCCCTACTTCCCTAATTACATTAATTTGTTATTAGCCTAGTCTGGGTTATTTATCTTTGCATCGGGCTTGCGACAGGCCCGATCAGTGACTCATGAGGGAGACCTCCTTCAACCTCCTCAAGAGGGCATGATGGTCTTCCTTCATGGTTTAGCCGGCTCAAATGATCCGCCACCACATTTTTCACTCCTTTCTTGTCTTTTATTTCCACATCAAACTCACTTAGGAGAAGGATCCATCTCAACAACCTTGGCTTTGCATCCTTCTTTGCCACAAGGTATCTAATGGCGGCATGATCGGTGTAAATGATCACCTTTGTGCCCAAGAGATAAGATCGGAATTTTTCTAGAGCATAAATCACACCAAGGAACTCCTTCTCCGTCGTAGAATAGTTCTTTTGAGCATCATTCAAGAGGGTAGAAGCATATTGGATCACATGGGGTCCCTTGTCACTCTTTTGACCCAAAACCACTCCCAATGCATAGTCACTTGCATCGGTCATGATTTCAAATGGAAGATCCCATCGTGGTGCTTGAATAATTGGTGCGGTGACCAATCTCTCCTTCAAGTCATCGAATGCTTTCCTACATGAGTCATCAAAAACAAACTCCGCTTCTTTGTGCAAAAGCTTACATAAGGGGTTAGCAATCTTGGAAAAATCCTTAATAAATCTCCGGTAGAAACTGGCATGTCCGAGAAAAGACCTAATGTCTCGGGTGTTAGAGGGATAAGGTAAAGTTTTGATGATGTCAACCTTAGCCTTATCCTCCTCAACCCCCCTTTCCGACACTACATGTCCTAGAACGATGCCACTAGTCACCATGAAATGACATTTTTCGGAGTTTAAAATGAGATGAGACTCTTGGCATCGCTCTAAGACAAGAGCAAGGTGTTTTAGACATGCATCGTAGGAGTCCCCATGGATGGTGAAATCGTCCATGAATACTTCTATGATCCTTTCTACATAGTCGGAGAAAATACTCAACATGCGCCGTTGAAAAGTTCCCGGTGCATTACATAAACCAAAGGGCATACGGCGATAAGCAAATGTACCGAATGGGCATGTGAATGTGGTCTTGACTTGGTCCTCGGGTGCGATTGGGATTTGAAAATACCCCGAGTACCCGTCAAGGAAACAATAGAAAGCTTTTCCCGCTAGTCTTTCTAACATTTGATCAATAAATGGTAGCGGGAAATGGTCTTTCAATGTAACTGCATTCAAGCGGCGGTAGTCAATACAGACCCTCCAACCGGTTTGTGGTCGGGTGGAGACCAAGTCTCCTTGTGCATTCTTGACTACCTTCACTCCTCCCTTTTTGGGTACGACTTGAGCTGGGCTAACCTAACGGGAGTCGGAAATAAGGAAAATGATACCCATTTGCAATAGCTTAATTACCTCTTCTTGCACTACCTCCGCCATGGGTGGATTGAGCCGCCTTTGAGGTTGTCGGACCGGCTTGGCGTCCACCTCAAGCCGTATTTTGTGCATGCATGTCACCGGGCTTATCCCCTTGAGATCCGCGATACTCCACCCAAATGTTTCCTTATGCTTTTGAAGTAGTGATACCAATTTGTCTTCTTGGTCCTCGGTGAGTGTGCTTGAAATGATAAGTGGTAGGGTGTTCTTGTCCCCTAGAAAGATGTACTTCAAATGGCTTGGGAGGGTCTTCAACTCGACCTTCGGGGGTTGGATAATGGAAGGGAGGGGCTTGTGGAGTGGAATACTCAAGGCAAACAACTCGGACAAGTTTGCCAGTGCAGGACGCAGGCTGCGTCCAGTGACGCAGGCTGCGTCGTGAGACGCAGGCAGCGTCGTATGGCGCAGGCTGCGTTTCGCACTGGTTTGCCCTGTTTTGAGGCATTTCTATGACGTTGAGTTCCTCATATGTTTCTAGGGGCTCTTCCCTTTCCAAGTCTTCAAGACATTCCTGCACATCAACGGCCAACAACAAACGCAAACCTTCCTCTTCCATGTGGTTAGTTAAAGCTACTTCGAGTGGGTCTCTATCACAAAGTTTATACATTTGATTCACTAATGGCTCAAAGATATCCAAGAAGAAACAAGATTTATGGTCACTCGGGTGCCGCATGGAATCATATATATTGTAAGTTAATCTTTTCCCTTCAAACTCCATAGTCAAGCACCCGTTTGAAACATCGATCTTGGTATTTGAAGTTTTCATAAATGGCCTACCAAGAAGGAGAGGGGTGGCACTAGAGCTAGATTCCATATCTAAGACGTAGAAATCCGCCGGGAAGACAAGATTATCGACTTCCACTAGCACATCCTCTACCATGCCCTTGGGATAAACACTAGACCTATCGGCTAATTGAATGACCACCCCGGTCTTAGACAAAGGTCCTAAGCCTAGGGTCTCATAGATAGATAGGGGCATGACGTTTATAGAAGCCCCAAGGTCTAGCATGGCACGTTTAAAACTTTTTCCTCCAATAGTGCAAGGGATGGTGAACATGCCCGGGTCTCCACATTTCTTCGGTAAATTTTGCTTGAAAATTGCCGACACATGTTCACTCACCCTAACCTTATGGTTCCCTTCTTAGGATTTCTCCTAGGTGTACAAAGTTCTTTCAAGAACTTTGCATACCTAGGGACACTATTCAACAAGTTAAGAAGAGGAATGTTTACCTCACATTTCCGGAAAGTCTCATATAAGTCATTCTCCTTGGCATACTTCCTTGTGCTTATCAAAGCACTAGGAAATGGGACTTCCGGTATGTACTCTTCCACTTCATCATCTTCAATAGTGTCTTTGCCCTTCCTTGAAGTGTCTCCCTTGGGGTCCTGGTTTGTGGATGCCCCTTTTTCATTCTTCGATAGCTCTTCATGACCAACCACCAATTCTCCTTGGTCTTCAATCTCCAAGGTTTCCATCTCAAGATTCTTCATCTTTTCCTTTCCTTTTCCAAGGGGGTTTACTTCCAACTCTTTGCCTCCCCTCAAGGTCATGGCACTAGCATTTTCCCTAGGTGGGGGAATGGTTTGAGATGGGAATCTTGTGGAGCTTGAGGCTTGGGATTTTGACATATTTGAGGCCATTTGGGATAGTTGGGTTTCCAAGTTGCTCACCCTAAGGTTGTTAGCCTCCCTATCCTTCCTTGCTTCCTCTCTATCCCTCCTTGCCTCCTCCCTATCTTTCTCTTGATTGGCAAGGAGTGTTTGCAAGATGTCACTCAAGTTCCCTTGAGAAGAAGAATTCCCTTGAATGGGACCTTGGTTTGGTTGTCTTTGAGATTGAGAATTACTTGGAAAATTTGAGTTGTTGGGTCTTGGGTTGTTGAAATTTCTTTGGGGATTTTGGTGGAAATTAGAGTTTCGGTTTTGGGTTGGATTTTGGGCTCTCAAGTGATTGAATTGACGATTTTCGAAACTCTTTGACTTGTCTCCTCCCCACCCCAAAAGATCACGGTTTCCCACTTGGTTGTACATTCCTCCACCCCTTGGGTTTCTAGAATTGTAATTCCCATACCCCATAGCATTGACGCTCTCCATAGTGGCTCCTTGCTCAATCATGATGTAACATGTATTGGTAGCATGGTCACCTCCACAATATGAACATTCAAGTGGTTTGGGGTGTTGAGAAAATGAGCTACTTTTGTTAACAACCAAGTTAGACACCATGCTTTTAAGTTCACCCATCTCTTGCATGATTTTGTGATTTTGAGAGGCATAAGGATCTTCCATGGAAAATACATTTCTAGAGCTTCCTCCCCTTTCATTCTTCCTCCCGTAGCTTCTTGTGTTCATCGCTAACTTCTCAATAATATTGTTGGCCTCGACCACATTAAGTGTATCAATTCCACCTCCGGTGGTGGCAATGATCATCCGTTGGTCGTTTTGGCACAATCCTTCATTGAAGGCCGTCAATAAATCGTCCCCCGACATCCCATGATATGGGCATCTTGCCACAAGGCTTTTGAAACGCTCCCAATAGTCATAGAGGGTTTCCCCCATGTCTTGCTCAATGGTAGTGATGAGCTTCTTTGAGTGATTGTGCCTTGAATCCGGGTAATATTTCTCAAGAAACTTCTTCTTCAAACCCACCCAAGTGGTGACGGAGTGGGCCGGAAGACAAAAGAGCCATTCCTTAGCGGCATCTTGTAGAGAAAACGGAAATGCCCTTAGCTTGAATTGGTCTTCGGTCACTCCTTGGGGAATAGCCCCTTGGCAAATCATGTGGAATTCGGCCAAGTGCCTATTGGGGTCATTCCTTACCATTCCATGGAATCTAGGCAAGTTATGGTCAAAGAACCCCTTGAGCTCAAAGTTTA
Organism: Heliosperma pusillum; assembly: GCA_022085475.1. NCBI lineage: Eukaryota > Viridiplantae > Streptophyta > Magnoliopsida > Caryophyllales > Caryophyllaceae > Heliosperma > Heliosperma pusillum. The sequence continues at coordinate 15,122 of JAIUZE010023404.1, forward strand.
CATCTCCCATGGGAGGATATGCGATACATAGTGGTTGCTCCTCATAGTTCCTTGCCCGGATCTCACCAATTGTTCTATTATCCTTCATATTGGGTGGGTAGAGGATGTCCAATGGAGATGGTATCCTCGGTGGTGACTCAAATACTTGCTCCGCTTGTTCTTGAAAAATATTATTCTCCAACTCCTCTTCACTAGGCTCCCTCCAAAAAGGTCTCTTATAGAGGGGATTTGAAAACAACCAATTGGATATGCTACTTGAGGATGGATCAATGTCTTGGTCACCAAGTCCCTCTTGTGACCTAGGCATAAACTTTTAAAAACAACTCAACAACACAATTAGTAACTTCAACACCAAGTAACCTACAAACAATACAAAAAGAAATATTTGAAAAACAATCTAAACAAAGTATGACACTAACAAGAGTTTCAATTGGATATTTAGCTATATTGCCTTCCCCGGCAACGGCGCCAAATTTGACGAGCTAAAATACGGTGTCGTTAATTCCGCTAATTAACCGGGCCAAATAGAAATTTATAAAACCTTACCTAGACTCAAACCAACCTAAATAAAAGGGTAGTAAGGGTAAGAAAAGGGTCGAACCCAAGGGAAAGCGGTAATGCTAAAATAATTTAATCTAGACTCTTGCAAAATATCAATTAACAAAACTAATGACTCTAATCACAAATTAAGACACTAATTACTAATTAAGACACTAATTACTAATTAAGACACTAATTAAAATAAAGGCTTAATTTAATTACAAACTATGATATTCACAATGGAAAACATGTAGGAAAACATAAATGGGGGAAAGTTTTGCATGAGAATTAATTATCAAGTCTAAAATTACCAGCAACAACTAAATACTCAAAGATTCAAATATGGAGAAGTAACTTAGTGCAATTATCCCAAGTTCCCCACAATTAACAAAGTAAAGACCCCTCCTTTCCTCTCCTCTCTAATTATCTATTACAAGTTTCTAAGAACTAGCCACCATGAATTAAACCATCCATAAATGACCCAATACAACTCAACCAATACTTATTAAAACATAAGCATAAATAAAGATGCAAGCTTTAAGCACAAAACCAAAGAAACATGCTAGAATCATGTAATAAAACATTAAATCATGTTCTAATTACACAATAACCCATTTTCCACTCAAAAGATTCCAACTTTTAAACCAAAGTTACAGTCTTTCAAGGTTGCTTCAACAAATACCAAGACAAATTAACCAAATTCATCAAGACAAAGCAAATAATTATACAAACAATTGCTAGGATGGTTAGTCTTAACAACAATTCATTCAACAATGGAATTCAAACATAAGAAAATGGAATTAAATAGAGAAGGAAGGTTCAAAAGGTCTTACAATGCTAAAAGGGAAGAACTTGTTCAAATTACACTAAGCAAAGAAAGGATTAGCTACCCATAGTCTTCTTATTACAACCCATTTCTAAATAAAACCAATTACAAGAGCCAAAGTTGAAGAACAAACTAGAGAGAATTTCTAAGGAAAAATATGATGTTGAATGTTGTATGCTTTTTTTCTCCCTTCTCTCTCTTTAGTTTTCTTCTTATATACCCTTGGTCCGCAAACCCAGGGGCCTTGAAAGGTGGGATTTCAAAAGACAAGACGGAGAAATGAAGAAATGTCGTGCTGAGAAAGGACGCAGGCAGCGTCCTATGATGCAGGCTGCGTCGTGATGACGCAGGCAGCGTCATGTACTGCCCGATTTCCCTTTGCTTTTCCTTCTTGACTTTCGTTGACCCATGGACTTTTGGCCCCGCCTTGACTTCCATTGACCCATTGGGTTTGGTCTTCTTGCCTTGATGATTCATTTCTAGCCCACTCCAATTTCCGGGTTTTTGGGTCTCGGGTTTCGGGTTTGACTTCCATTGACTTTCGGGTTTGATTCTCAAAATTGACTCAAATTACTAAATACCAACATTATTACAAAAACTAAAGTTAACATAAAACAAAGCTAATGACCCGTAAAAAGTAAAACAAAAGACCCTAATAAATACTACTAGACACAACACAATTTGGTGTTGTCAAATACCCCCACACTTGGACTTTTACTCGTCCCGAGTAAAACTCGAGATTAGCAAGGCAAACACAAGTCCAAACATAGCATGCGAAGGTAATGACCTCTCTTCCCTCACCACTACCTTCTTATATCTCCCTCAAAACACAACCACCTATTAAAACCAAAAAAATGACTCAAGGTTGTTTTAACACTCTTCCCTTACCTCTTCCTACTTATAACTCCCTCAAAACAAGACTCGACACACCACCAACTCCGACTCATTTCAACTCAAATCCTCCCTTCTTATAGCTCCCAAGAATGTAGTATGACCATCTTTGCCTTATCCCAAGGCATAGCGAGATGGCCTTCATCACCAAACTCCATGCAACTCCACTACTTATACCACCCTTTTATTACTCCACTAGTGTAATGCATGGTTACTTGGTTGGCCCCAAACTACACAATTTGCACAACCAAGCAACCACCAAGAGAAATCCACCAATTTGGAACCAAATTTAGTGACTCAAAATAAAAATAAAGGAAGTCCTGAGCTAGCCTCCTTCCAATTCCCTCCTTATCACTCCCTACTTATGCTTCCAAAATCCTCATCATAGAAAGTATTATGCTAAAAAAAAATTTCATTTTTCATTTTTCCATTTTTTTCTTGAAAATCCCTCATTTTGCCTAAGGTGCCTTTTCGGGTTTTCACCTTAGCTTTTCCTTTCCTCTCATTGGTGGCTCGCAACTCGATTTTTCATTTTGCCCGGAATGCCCTTTCGGGTTTTCATTCCGTACTCGGCCACCTTCCCAATTTTTGTTGGAGTAGGTGTCCTCCACAATAGTGCGCCACATAATAAATCTTATTATGGAATATAATTGGGATATTTATTGACTATATATATATGATTAGTCAGTTGATTAACGTAAATCAATAACGGTTGGCTGACTAGAGTTTGACGTTATTGTCGTTTGACGGCGGTGATCAACTGATCCCTTTCGGTCACGCCTAAAGGATGAAATCCAAATAGTAACTAATTATTTGTATACGATACAGTTAATTAGTACATTACATATATTCGATATGTACGAGAGTTAATTGTTAGAAATTGAGTTAAGAACTCAAATTCGATTAAACTTATTTTTCAATTATGCGATAATTGACTAATAAATTTATATCTTATTTTAATACGATTAAATAAGATTTAACTTAGTAATTAATCGTTAAATTACTAAATTAGTTGAGGTTTTGAGATAGAGGTAATTAGTTAATTATATTTACAAGGAGTTGTAAAATAAATTAACTAAGCATTGTGGGACCCATTATATATTGATATAATGGTAAAATATTACTTAAAATGTTAAGTACATATTATTTATTTAATTGAGTCATATAATTGTTATATGATCAAATTAACACTTAATTATACAAGATAATTAACCATATGATCAATAAGTATTTGTGAGACAAATATCAAAAATCAAAATGAACCTAACTAGGCCATTGTGGCCGGTTAGATTGCTAGTTACATGGTGATGATTGTTGCTCTTGTTTACACTCTTTAGTTACTATTTGAAAGTGACATAACAAGTAGAAATAATCATCACTTATACTACAACACTCCACTCTAATGCATGCGATCAAATTGAACAAAATAAGAGTCATTTTTGGACTAAGTGGTCCGGCCATTTTGGCTATATAATGAACAATTGTTGTTCATTATTCCACTACTTCATTTTGTGAAATTGTTACACTTCTCTGTAAAATTCTTCCTCTCACTAAAAACTCTCAAATACTAATATTTACTAAGTATTACTAGTGTAGTAACATAGTCATAATATTAGTAGTATAATATCTATCTTATTATCTAGTTAATAATAAGGGTAGATTATTTGGGTTTATCTTGGTGCAACTTAGAGGAGATCTTCTACTTTGGAGATTGTTTGTGTTCATCCATATTTGTAGCTCAAGAACAACAAGAAGGAGTTCTTGTTGTGCCCTTATATTTTCCATATCAATGTGAGGAAATTTCTTCTCTTATATAAATGTCTTTATATTTGCATGCATGTTACATAGATCATTATAAACTAAATTAATAAGTAATTTAGTAAATAATTAGAGGAGTCTAATTAAGGTCTATGGACTTTCATATGGTATCAGAGCTAGCTTGTAGCATGCATGTTCATTTTGGACATTTTTATTAAAGTTATAAGATAACTAATAAATCAAAGATTTTGAGTTAAAATACGATTCTGACGAAAGTTTTTGGTTCATGTATACCTACTGACCTCAAAATGTTTGTGGTCAAATTTCGTGATTTTAGGGATTAATTTGCTATTTATTTTGATTTTTGGCGTTTAAACCGAGTTAACATGCATTTTATGAGTTAAAAGTTAACTAAAAATAGTTGCATGTTGATTCTGGCCATGAAATTTTAATCTGATCTCACATGAATTTCTTAAATATTTTATGTAAAATTTCGTGACTTTTACTTATGTATTGCATGTTCATTGATTTTTATACGATAAAAGTCGATAATATGAGATTATAATGTTCATAAAATATAAACGTCTCTTTCTGGTCTTCAAATTTTGTTTTACATTTTACATTCTTATGTTGATACTCTTGGTGAAATTTCATAATTTGTTTCACTGTTTTACTATATCTAATGTTTTTATTTGATAAAACCATTTAATACAAAGCTATTTGTTCATAAAATTAATTTAAATTTTTTGAGAAAATGTTTTTTATTTTTTTAGTTCCTGGAATTGTTCAAGAATGTACAAAATTTTTGGTTTCAAATTTTATGATGTTTATATTTTATTTTGGTTTTATTTCATAATTGTTATGATTAAACCGCAATATTTAGCAAATGAAATCAAATCGATCTAATTAATGACCAAAAAAATTAGTAGTGACTAATTTTGAGTTCTAAATCAGTTTAGTTAATTATTTTGAATTTAAATGAGATTTAAATGTTGATATTGATTTTTAATGGTTAAAAATCAATGAATCCCGAAACAATCGAGCTACAATGAGCATGAATGTGTTTAGGGCGATTTTGGCATGATTTTTTCAGCAATTTTTTTAATTTATGGTTGAATGAATGAATGTCATTTATTTAATAATTTATGCAAATTTTGTACCTAGTATGGCCTAGTTATTTTTAATCGTTATTACCCGTAATGTAAGGGAATAACGGTTTGGTTGTAATTTTATTGCGATCTCGTATCGCCGGTTTGTATAATTTAGTAATTTTATTTTATAGAATAAATGTATAATAGGAATTTGTATATTTGTATATTTGTAATTATTTTTATGAAGACCGGTGACTCCCTCAAGACGGTGCCATTTTGGAATGTGTTCCAAGTAAAGAGGCAAGGGACCAAGGAGTTGTTTCCGAATTTGTAACTATCTAGTTAATTTTTGATTAGCTAGGTGGCCATACTAGGATTTTATTGTTGCTTGATTGCTTGCTTTATTTCCGCTCATGCCAAAATCGTCACACATGCATTTTATTTACCGTTATTGTCAATTCAACGTTATTCACAATTCACCAACTTAGTTCACTTATAGGGAATTAATAACTAAATTGACAAGATCTCTCACATGTTTAAAAAAAAATTTGAGATTAGCCTTACCAATTAATAACACCTATGAATCCCGTGTTCATTAGGGCTACCACGCTCGTGGGTCCCTTTTTACCTCGGGTAAGTAGGGTGATACGATCACAAGCTAAAATTGGATGGGACTCAACGAGATAAGCGTTATCTTGGGACTAGGAGATGGATTTAGTTGAAATCCGTCAACCAAGAGTTCTAAGGGTAGAATTAGTCAAGTAATGACTTACCATTTCTAGATAAAGGTAGCATGCGATGACTATTTTTTATTTAAAAATGGGTCTTGGAATCATTTAGATAATTTAGTGAGAGGTCATTATATGAATGCTAAACTTGTTAAAATATTTTTCAAGTAAATTAACAAT
>JAIUZE010023406.1:0-14015 GCA_022085475.1 Heliosperma pusillum
AAATTCCAAATGGAGGTGATAGCTTATCCTCTTACGGTTCCAACGGGATGTCACAAGCCCAAAACAAGCAAGTAACAAAGGAGATATGATCATTTTACAAAAAGGGGTCAGTGCAGGAAAATTGCAGTCGGCCGCGCGTAACGCAGCCAGCGCCACCACGACGCAGCTTGCGTCCTACGACGCAGCCTACGTCCCACGACGCAGCCTGCGTCCCACGACGCAGCCAGCGTCCCACACGGGATTCAGGAACGATCAAAACCAACATGTTATCAACAACAAAAATCCTCATTTATCATCACAAACCATCAATTCTCATATCAATTAACAACTAACAACATCCATCAACAACAACACAAGTCCTAAGCATACTAACCATAATCTAAATACGATTACTAGCCTAGAAAACACATAAAACACGTAAATGATATCGAGTAACCCTTCACCGTTACCTTTATGCGTCTTTAATCGATTTCTAAGTCTTCCTTTACTAGATAGAAATCCTTATCGGGTTCTTGAAGGTCTCCACCTAAACAAAGACGACAAAAGATGAATATAATTCACCTTTGAGAAAGACGGATAATTTGAAAAGCGAGAAAGACGGTAATTTTATTACCAATACGGATAGAGGAAGATGAGAGGGGAAGAATAAAACGAACTTACGTGAATTTGAGCAAGAAATGAGCGAGATATGACGATTCAAGCTTGGATCAAAATGGAGGCAAGGTTTTGGGTTTCTTAGAGAAAAAGGAAGGTTTGAGTTGTGTTGAATGAATTAGGTTAGGGTTTGAGGGAGTATATGAAGGAGTATGAGTGGAAAAGTCAAGAAAAAGTCAAAGACGGCTCAAGACGGAATTCACTTGAAATTTCGTGTAATATCCAAATACGAACTCGGAAATTCCAAATTCGACACGATAAATTTAATTCTAAACAAAAACTAAATTTCGCTGAAAAGTATCCGTAAAAATATTTTACTTATAAAAATAGGGTACATTTACGGGTGTTACACACCTGGTTTTCAAAACCAGAGACCTCCATTTCAACCTAACTTTAATCAACCTTACCAACACCAACACCAACCTCAACACCAACCACCCCAAAATCAAAGCCAACCCAATGATTCAAGCTTGAGCAAAAATGAATCCATGCTTCTCCAAGTTGTTCAAAAACAAGATTCAATGTTTGCTCAACTTCAAAAGAGTGATCAAGCTCAAAGTGTTGCCATCAAGATGCTTGAAACTCAAATGGCCCAATTGGCTGCCTCTAATGCCCAAAGAAAACAAGGCCAACTCCCACCTCATGGTGAGCAACCGAGGGACACCGCTAATGCTATCACCCATAGGAGTGGTACCACTTATAAGGAACCTCAGCAACCCAAGGAAACAATAGTTGAGCTACCACCAGTAGAGAGCCAAAAAGAATCCCAACCATCCACCGCTAAGGAAGCGGAAAACAAAGAAAAGAAGGATGAACCTGTGAAGGAACCCATCAAAATCCAAGTTCCATTTCCCCAACGCCTGAGGAGAAATCATAAGGAAACCCAGTTTAGCAAATTCATGGAAGTAGTCAAAAACCTCCAGGTAACGGTTCCCTTCACTGAGTTAATCACTCAAATCCCTTCTTACACAAAATTCATGAAGGATATCTTAACTAAGAAGAGGACTTTAGATGATGTTGAAATCATAGCATTCACAGCTGAGTGCAGTGCTTTGTTGCAAAATAAGTCCCCTCCTAAGTTAAAGGATCCCGGTAGTTTCTCTATACCTTGCACTATAGGCACCTACACAATCGATAAAGCTCTATGCGATCTAGGTGCCAGTGTAAGCGTCATGCCCTATTCCATTTGTGAAAAGATGAATATGGGAATTCTCAAATGCACCAGTATCACTCTGCAAATGGCAGACCGTTCTTTAAAACAACCTATGGGAGTTTTAGAAGATGTGCCTGTCAAAGTAGGAAAGTTTTTCATTCCCGTCGATTTCATCGTGCTAGATATGGCTGAAGATTCTCAAATCCCTATTATTTTAGGAAGGCCATTCTTACACACTGCCGGAGCAGTAATCGATGTTAAGAATGGAAAACTGACACTAGAAGTAGGTGATGATAAAGTCACCTATAACTTGAACAGTGCAATGAAAAGCCCCATGCTAGAGGAGTCTTGCTGTCTTATTGATATTGTCGACTCCATTGTTGATGAATCTCTGTATCCATCAATAATCGAGGATCCTTTAGAGGCAATCTTGTTGTTGGAGGATATCTCTGAGAATGACAATTTCGAGATCAGTGAGCCGGAAAAGGACCTGACCGGAGAAGAGATACCGTCAGAAGAAATTAAAGAGTTCATAAGCTTGATTGATTATCCTGCCAAGGCAGAAGTACAAAAACCTGAACTAAAACCTCTTCCCTCGAATCTAAAATATGCTTTTTTATATGAATCTGAATATTGCCCAGTCATAGTGAGTGCTCTTCTAGATGAAAATCAGTTAACCTCACTATTGACTGTCTTGAAAAAGCATATAAAGGCAATAGGTTACAAACTCGAAGATTTAACAGGCATAAGCCAAGACTTCTGCATGCATAGAATCAATTTAGAAGAAGGCCAAAACATTGTGTTCAAGGTCAACGCCGTCTTAATCCCAACATGCAGGAAGTAGTTAAAACTGAAGTAATGAAATTGCTAGATGTTGGCATAATCTATGCAATCTCTGACTCTAAATGCGTTAGCCCTGTTCAAGTTGTTCCCAAGAAAAGAGGAACAACAGTAGTCAAAAATGAGAAGAATGAGCTCATCCCCACAAGGATTGTGACGGGATGGCGTATGTGTATTGACTACAGAAAGCTGAATCATCCAACTAGGAAAGATCACTATCCTCTACCCTTCATTGACCAAATGCTAGAGAGGTTAGCTTGCCACAAGTATTTCTGCTATCTAGATGGTTACTCAGGATTTTTCCAAATCCCTATCCACCCTGAGGACCAAGAGAAAACAACCTTCACCTTTCCCTATGGTACTTTCGCTTATCGCAGAATGTCATTTGGCTTGTGTAATGCACCTGCCACTTTCCAGCGTTGCATGACCAGTATCTTATCAGATTTTGTTGAATCTATCATGGAAGTATTTATGGACGACTTTAGCGTCTATGGCTTTTCCTTACATCATTGTTTGACAAATCTATCCAAAGTTCTAAAATGCTGTGAAGAAGTCGACCTTGTTCTCAATTGGGAAAAGTGTCACTTCATGGTGAACGAAGGTGTAGTTTTAGGTCACATCGTTTCAGAAAGAGGTATAGAAGTAGATCGAGCTAAGATCCAAGTTATTGAACAGCTGCCACCCCCTGCAAATGTAAAAGGAATCACGAGTTTCCTTGGCCACGTCGGTTTCTACCGACGATTTATAAAAGATTTTTCAAAGATAGCCAAGCCCCTGACTGAGCTCCTTTTCAAGGATGCACCTTTCAATTTCACAAAGGAATGCCTTGAGGCATTCAACAAAATCAAACGTGCTTTGATCACCGCACCTATAATCCAGTCGCTGATTGGAATCTGCCCTTTGAACTGATGTGCGATGCGAGTGATTATGCCGTAGGAGTTGTTTTAGGGCAAAGAAAGGAAAAGTTTCTTCATGCGATTTACTATGCTAGTAAAACCCTAGATCCTGCCCAAATCAACTATGCCACCACTGAGAAAGAACTTCTCGCCATTGTCTATGCCTTAGACAAATTTCGCTCGTACCTAATAGGATCAAAAGTTATTGTCTACCCTGACCATGCTGCCTTGAAATATCTGATTTCAAAGAAAGAGGCAAAACCTAGACTTATCCGATGGATCTTACTCCTTCAATAGTTTGATTTAGAGATCCGGGATAAGAAAGGAGCATAGAATGTAGTCGCTGACCACCTCTCAAGGATAAGAGTAACTGAAATAGGATTACCAACGCCAATTAATGATTCGTTCGCTTTTGATTCATCAATGGCAATTGCGAACTCTTCTCCTTGGTATGCTGATATTGCCAACTTCCTTGTTAGTCGCCAGCTACCCTCCGACCTTTCGTATAACCAAAGAAAGAGATTTTTGCATGATGCAAAATTCTTTGTTTGGGATGACCCTTATCTTTTCAAGCAGTGCTCATATGGTCTCTATAGACGTTGTATCCCCCAGTAGGAAGTAAAAGGAGTTTTAGAAGGATGCCACTCATCTGCTTATGGTGGTCATCATGGTCCGTCCAAGACCGTATCCAAAGTCTTACAATCCGGGTTTTTCTGGCCCTCGATGTTTAAAGATTCAAGAGACTTTGTTATGGCTTGTGATGCTTGTCAACGAATGGGTCAAATATCCAAAAGACATTAAATGCCTCAAAACGGCATATTAGAAGTCGAGATATTCGATGTCTGGGGTATTGACTATCAAGGACCATTCCCTTCTTCAAATGGAAATCGTTATATTTTAGTCGATGTCGACTATGTTTCAAAGTGGGTAGAAGCAATTGCCACCCCCACCAATGATGCTAGAGCTGTGATACGACTATTTAAAAAGATCATCTTTCCGCGTTTTGGTGTACCCAGAAATGTGATAAGTGATCGAGGAACTCATTTCGGAGAAAAGCAGTTAGACACTCTGCTTGCCAAGTATGGTGTGTATCACAGACGAGGTTTAGCCTACCACGCTCAGACCAGCGGTCAAGTAGAAGTCTCGAACAGAGAGCTGAAAACAATTCTTCAAAAAGTAGTCTCGAAATCTAGAAAAGATTGGAGTAATAAGCTCGATGACACCTTATGGGCTTATCGCACAGCTTTCAAAACCCCGATTGGAACATCTCCGTATCGGTTGGTTTATGGAAAGGCCTGTCATCTCCCCGTCGAGTTAGAGTACAAAGCTCACTGGGCTATCAAAGAACTCAACTTGGACACTAAGCTTAGCGCTGATAGACAACTTTCGCAACTCAATGAGCTAAAAGAATTTCGTTTGCAAGCTTACGAGAATTCTAGGATCTATAAAGAAAAAACGAAGCGTTGGCACGACAAGAGGATAATCAGAAAAGAATTCAATGTCGGTGACCAAGTACTTCTCTTCAACTCCCGTTTGAAAATTTTTCCGGGAAAACTTTGATCAAGATGGTCTGGACCATTCACTGTCACATATGTAAGCAAATACGGTTATGTGGAAATAATGACTAGTAATGGTGAAAAATTCAAGGTCAATGGACACCGATTGAAACTCTACTATAGAAATTCCATTATCGGATGCTTAGATATTGTCTATATAGAGCGTCAATCCCCAACCAAATGATTTCATAGAAGAATTCGTCGAGCGGGACGTTAAACCAGCGCTTCTCGGGAGGCAACCCGTGTTTCCTTTTCTTTTTGCATTTTATTTTTGCTTTCCTTTTTTCGTTGTTTTGTTAGCATTTACGTTGTAGATGAAAGAATTTTTGAAAAATCTATAAAGACCTTACTTGTCAAGTCCAAAAGACTAGCTTGGGGGAGTCCACGCTGACTAGTAAGCTTCACTCTCATTTCATTTTTTTTTCCCTTTTTACCCTTCTTCCCATTGAGCATCTCGTTGCATATTTAGTCTTTCTGCTCACATTGAGGACAGTGTGATGTTTAGCTTGGGGAAGGGATTGCATTTTCCCATTTTGCATTTTAGTTGTTTATATTTTTCAAATTTTTGAATAAGAGAAAAATTTAATATTTTTGAACATAATTGAATGCTTTTCATGCTTTGCTTGCTTGTTTACTATGCTATCATGTTACATTTCCCAAAATTGGAGCTTTCAAAAGATAATGATTCAATATTCATTGAATTGTGCATACATGGGGAAGTCTTGTACACTGTAGGCATGGAATGAATCTAGAGATGAGTACGCTTGATCTTGACATTTGGCAAGTTACATATATTGTAAGGTAGAACCTCTTTAGGCTGGTACATCTATACCCAGTCTCATCTAGGTGTGTGTAGTTCTCCTTGTGATATGTGTCATGTCAAAACGCATAAGTATGGTTCTCATTTCATTCCTATAAGCATTGCATTCATGATTCACTAAGATTTGAAGCCTTTTTCACTTTGAATTACCCCTCAAAATTAGCCCCTTCATACAAATGTTTCACAAGATAACAACTACATATAAAAACTGCCTACCTTGTTGAGTTAGCAGCTAGACTATGGTGTATGGGTGCTCTTTTGATAAGATTTGTTCTTTTATGTCAAAGTGAATTTGGGAGAACCAAAATGTTCAAGAAGTGATGTTATGTTCAAAAAAAAAAAGAAAGAAAAAAATGAAATAGAAAAATGAAAAAATTGAAAAAGAAAAAAAAAACGAAAAAAAAAGAGAAGGAAAAAGAAATAAAAGAAGAAGTTGTGAGTATCTCCTCAAAATGTCAATTCAATGTTTAGAAGGAGTTCACTCTTGTGTTTCGTGTGTAATAAGCCAATCCGTTCCTTCTGGCTTCGTTATTCGTCTTTTGGTAATTAATCGAAAGTTTGGATTGAGTATTCGTTTATCATTTGTCAGTTGCTAGCTCATTCTAACTTTCACATGACCATAACTGTTTATCCACCTTTCACCCATTTCCCAAAGCCTTCTTCATATTTTTTTCCGGCTTCTTTTCTATGTGCATTGTGATCTTTGACTTATGCTTTGAATTGTTTACCATATTAGACTGCGGACACATTTTCATAAGTCATAGATAGGTGAGTGTCTCAAAAACATTTAAACATAAAGAAATCACCTTTTGCATACATGAGTGTTCGAGTGTGCCGTGAGAGTCCATTTGTCAAAAAGATCATGCAAGAGCCGAAAATTCTGTAGTGAAATTCTTTGTGCTGCGCCGTTATGTAAATCTCAGCCATGTTTATGTATCATTCTTTCCCAACGTTGTTTTTGGGTTATGATTCATTATATTTCCAAAGTTTTACGTTGAGATTTGTTTCTTGATTGTGTAGTGACCGAGCCTGTCGCAAGCCCGATACAAAGATAAATTACCCAGACTAGGCTAATAACAAATTGTTGTAATTAGGGAAGTAGGGGTCGATCCTCAGGGAGATGGTGTTTCCTATAGAATGTGAAGTGTCTCACAATTGGGTTTTATCTAACAAGTATCTGGGTTTTGGGTTTATGATGTCTAGACTAATAAAAAACATAAATGAAAACAAAATAAAAGCAAATGAAATTGAGAACAATAAAGCAATTGATGAATTAACAATGATGAAAAGCATCTAGGGAAGTAGGTTCACACATGTAGATTAACATATTGATGCAATTGGATATATAAAATGTAAATAATTCATTGTGAGTTCGTAAGAATGATGTGTTCATTACAATCATAGATCAGATGGTCTAGCAGGCTTTTAGGAAATTTACTAGGTCTTAATCCACCATGTCATGCTTTGTCTATTCAATTCACGTATCTCTACCTTGGAAAAGAATTCCATTCTAGTCAATGATTTTGATCAGGAATCGTCAACTATCGTTATAGTCCAAACATGCATAGACACAATGTTTTAAAAGCACAATTTCTTTAATCCAATTGTCATCTTTTAATCAATCTAACATGGCTACCCTACACCCTAGAAAGGTGACTACTCACTCATGATAATGTTTATATCTAAGATGAAGTTAATAAAAAAAACTAGGATAGACATGTTTATTTGATTTTGACAATATTTTAAGACTCTTTATAAGGCGATAATAACGACACTAAATTGACAATTTAATGAAATGAAATGGCGATTCTAACGATACTAAAATGAATCTAAGATAATATGTAAAGAAAACAACAATCAAATAAGAAACATAAAGACTTGAACAAAAAGGTAAAGTAGGAATACCTAGATGACAATCAACAATGACAATGATGAAATGTAAACAACCATAACAGAAATTCCTTGCATAGAATTAACGATCCACGAATTACAACGCTTGAACCACTTGAAGTAGATTACAAAGATGAAATTCTTATTGATCTAAGCTAAAGTTTTGATGTATAAAAGACAGAAATAATTTAAGAACTAAAGATGAAAAGAAGAAGAAAATGAGAGAAGAGAGGCTAGTTCTCCCTCCTCCTAAACTAGGTTTTCTAATCTAAAGAGAAATGTAAGAAGAGAAGAGATGATTGTGAAGAGGATGTGTTGAGAAGACTGGCTGAAGCATCCTTTATATAGCATTAGGGTTTCGTGGGGGAGGGGTCAGGCATTCATCACATAGGACAAAAATGAGGAAGTCGAAGCAAAAGTGCGGATCAGCGAGGATCCCCGATCGGGTACACCACTTACCCGATCGGGTAAGTTGTGATCTGGGTCCTTTGACTCTCGTTTCATCTCCCCTTACATATGACTTGACTTCCATCATCCCCCTAGACCTCTTGAGTCGGGTTTGTTGATAGGGTTTGATGCAAAACGATGAAATCTTCGCATAACTGATCGATCTTCAGACAACTGCGACATCGTCTTTGTTTCTTCTTTCTTTTGAGTCATTGAACCTTCTTGAAATGCCTTTGACATGGTCAAGCTTGCTTCTTCAAATCGTCGGGTTCTAGGCAAATGCACGGGAAGATAGAAAAAGGGCGTAGAAACGTCACTTTCCCAACAAAACAGGTTAGAACAAAGGAATTCGCCTAGAAGACGATATTAGCTCATAAAACGGCTTAACAAAGCACAAATGACATACAAAACCGAGCTAAATTGGGTGTTAAAATCATACAAATATTCACTTATCATGTAGTAACCAATGCTTGCAACCCTTGTCCTGGTATTGTTTGTTATGTTTGCTTGAGGACAAGCAAGGGTTTAGCTTTGGGGAGTTTGATAAGTGAATATTTGTATGATTTTAATCCCCAATTTAGCTCGGTTTTGCATGTCATTTGTGCTTTGTTAAGCCATTTTATGAGCTAATATTGTCTTCTAGGCGAATTCCTATGTTCTAACCTGTTTTGTAGGGAAAGTGACGTTTCTACGCCCTTTTTCTATATTCTCGAGCATTTGCCTAGAACCCTACGATTTGAAGAAGCAAAGCTTGACCAAGTCAAAGGCATTTCAAGAAGGTTCACTGATTCAAAAGAAAGAAGAAACAAAGACGGATTCGCAGTTGTCAGAAGATCGATCAGTTAGGCGAAGAAATCATCGTTTTACATCAAACCCTATCAACAAACCCGACTCAAAAGGTCAAGGGGAACAATGAAAGTCAAGTCATATGCAAGGGGAGATGAAACGAAAGTCAAAGCTTCTAGAATACAACTTACCCGATCGGGTAAGTAGTGTACCCGATCGGGTATGTCTGCTGATCTGAGCTTTTGCTTCGACTTCCTCCTTTTTGTCCTATGTGATGAATGCATGACCCCTTCCCCACGAAACCCTACTAATATAAAAAGGATGCCTCAGCCACCACATATCAACATGTACAACACCACTTCACACTTCTCTTCCCTACACTTCTCTTTACATTAGAAACCCTAGATTAAGAGGAGAGAAACCTAGCCTCTCTTCTCTTGTCTAGATCATTTTCTTCTTCCCTTTTTGTCCTTAGTTTCTTAGTTTATTTATGTCTTTTCGACATCAAATCCTTAGCGTAGATCAATAAGAATTTCATCTTTGTAATCTACTTTAAAGTGGTTCAAGCGTTGTAATTCGTGGATCGACTATTCTATACAAGGAATTTCTATTATGGTTGTTTGTAATTCATCATTATCGTTGTTGATCGTCATCTAGGTATTCCTATTTTATCTTTTGTTTTAAGTCTTCATGTTTCTTATTTGATTGTTATTTTCCATCCATGTTATCTGTCGATTCAATTTCAATATCGTTGTAATCGTTTCACTTCATTAGATCGTTAATTTAGCATCGTTATTATCGCCATATAAAGAGTCTTAAAATATTGTCAAAACCAAATAAACATGTCTATCCTAGTTTTTATTATTAACATCATCTTAGATATAAACATCACCATGAGTGAGTAGTCGTTTTTCTAGGGTGTAGGGTAGCCATGTAGGTTGATTAAAAGATGATAATTGGATAAAAGAAATTGTGCTTTTAAAACATTGTGTCTATGCATGTTTGGACTATAACGATAAATAACGATTCCT
The DNA here is from genome assembly GCA_022085475.1 of Heliosperma pusillum. Lineage (NCBI taxonomy): Eukaryota > Viridiplantae > Streptophyta > Magnoliopsida > Caryophyllales > Caryophyllaceae > Heliosperma > Heliosperma pusillum. The sequence goes on from JAIUZE010023406.1 coordinate 10,074, forward strand.
GATCAAAATCATTGACTAAAATGGAATTCTTTTCCAAAGTAGAGATACGTGAATTGAATAGACAAAGCATGACATGGTAGATTAGACCTAGTAAATTGCCTAAAAGCCTGCTAGACCATCTGATCTATGATTGTAATGAACACATCATTCTTACAAACTCACAATGAATTATTTGCATGTTCTAAATCCAATTTCATCAATATATTAATCTACATGTGTGAACCTACTTCCCTAGATTCTTTTTATCATTGTTAATTCATCACTTGCTTTATTGTTTTCGTTTTGATTTGCTTTTATTTTGTTTTCATTTATGTAATACCCGGAAATGTACCCTATTTTTCTAGTAGAAATATTTTACGAAATCTTTTCAACGAATTTAAGTTTTAAATTAGCTTTTTATGTTTCGAGTCGAATTTAGAATTTCCGAGTTCGTATTTGGAATTTTTGTGAGATTCCATGAAAATACCGTCTTAAGGCGAGTTTGACTTTTCTTGACTTTTGAGTCGAGTTTGACTTTTCTTGAATTTTAAGTCGTCTTTGACTTTTCTTGAATTTTAAGTCGTCTTTGACTTTTCTTGAATTTGAAGTCGTCTTTGAATTTTCTTGACTTTTAAGCCGTCTTTGACTTTTTGTTGACTTTTCTCCTACACATCTCATATTTCCTTAACCTAAATTTCATTCAACACAAAATCAAACACAAACCAAATTTTGCTTCTTCCTTAAGAAACTTTGCCTCCATAGCTTTTCGATCTTTGATTCATCCTAGCTCGTTCATTACTCGATAGAATTCACGTAAGTTCGTCTTAGTCTTCCCCTCTTACCTTACTCTATCCGTATTGATATTAAAATTACCGTCTTTCTCGCTTTTTAAATTATCCGTCTTTCTCAAGGTGAATGATATTCATCTTTTATTATCTAATATTATGTAGGTGGAGATTAGGAAAGCTTAGTAACCGTTTAAAGACGCGAAAGGGTAACGGTGAAGGGTTACTCGGTATCATTTACGTGTTTTACATGCTTTATATGCTAGGATTCGTATTTAGAATACGATAAGTAAGTTAGGAATTATGTTATGGATAATGATTGTTGTTGTTTGATGATTGTTGATGATGAATATTGATTGTTGATAGTTATTAGAAATGAATTATGAGAATTGAAAATAAAAGGATTGAATTTATGTTGAAGGTTCTCGGGTGAGTTAGTCACACATCTCACGGTCGTGAGATGGCATGTCACGGTCGTGAAACCTCATTTCACGGTCGTGAAATACAAGTCACGGTCGTGACTTGTGCAGTTTTACTGCACTGACCCCTTTTCGTAAAATGATCATATCTCCTTTGTTACTTGCTTGTTTTGGGCGTGTGATATCTCGTTAGAACCGTAAGAGGTTAAGCTATCACCTCAATTTAGAATTTCTCCATTCCCATGTCTAGAACTCTAGTTATGACCGTTTGAAGTGGACCATTTTTTTCGATGGTTTCCAAACAATGTTGTTTTGGAGAGGTGATCTATGTTTTTATTCATTATGCTTCACAAACTTGTTCAAATGCTTATGTATCATGTATTGAGTCATGATTATCATATGTAAATTTATATGATTCCCTATTCTCATGTTTTGTGACGGTTTTTGGTATGTTCCCACTTTGAGTCGTTTTTACAAATGATACGGTTTGAGCCTATTTGCCTTTTTTTTTTTTTTGTTTTTTTGCTTTTGATTCCTCATTCCCTTGGCTCCTTCCTCCGTTCGTAGGCTGGGATGGTCGGAACGGAGAGGTATCCTACTGCTTAATTGCATGTGTAGTGGGCATACGACGACGTTGTTGGGAGTTGAACGCATTGCGTTGATCGACCCGGCCGTCAAATGTTGTGTACTTGCGAGGTGGTGTTATTTGCATGTAGCGTACCACATGTTATGAGGCTTGAGCTCTTTTCCGCCTCTTTCGTGAATTGATCTACCGAGAATGTGGGTACTCGGCATATATATTGTAAGACCGAGTCTTGGATGCGAAACGTGATCGCATGTCGAATCGGAAAATGTGATTCCGGGAATCTGGCCAGGTTTAGATTAGGAGCCTTATCGTTCCTACCAGGAGGAAATTAGTCTACATATACGAAATGTGATCGTGTATGCGTTCAGGGAAATGTGATCTCGTGGATGTCTTTTAATCATACTTGCCATGTACACGGTGCTAGTGCGTTTCATTTACCGTGAGAGAGGTCGTCATTGTACTGTTATGTGTAGATGGGTGATTACACGATTGATTATTCATGGTCATACCATGACTTGGCATGGTTTGTTTGTTCGAGTCTCAATCTTATCAATCTTATACCGCTAACGGTGAGATGCAAGCCCTAGTGAGCGTATTCGGTTGCCTAAAAGTGTCTTCCCCGAGTCTTTGAATAACATGATGGTTACGGATTTGATTTCCACATGATCTTATCATTATATATATGATTGCCTATCTATTCTTATTGTAACTCACATGTATATCTATATATGCATGATTTAACTTTTGTATTTCCTTATATGTACGTTTGATGTGATATGGCTGGGAGAACCCGGAGTTACTCCCCACTGATTGTGGCGTTCATGTTTTTCATGGATGAACAGGTTGCTTGCATGGATGGCTTTTTGCTTATGCTATTTTGGGTTCGGGTGTGAGCTAGCGGGCGTTGTCCCTGGATGAAACACCTCTCGACGTTGTTTAGCTAGTTGCTAATTACTTTGTCTTTTGTTAACACTTTGAGAGACTACGTCTCTTGTGGTATTTTTATTTAGTTTGTAAAATTTTGACACTCCTCGTATTTTTCTATCTTGCATGTATAAAAGTTTTTAAAATACCGTATTTTCCGCATTATAATTCACATGCTTGTATGTTTTATATTTCCGCATTCGCGAGGGTTGTCACAGTTGGTATCAGAGCTTTATCGCTCCCGACGCACACACTTGAACCCTAAACTTAAACTACTTGACCTTGAAATAATAAATGAGAGATGGGTAGAAATTAAGGACTTTACTTGGTAGTCTTGGTGTACTTGATGTTTGTTAGGTTCTAACTTGTTTGTTGATTGTGTTGAGTGATGTTATGTTTATTTATATCTACCGTCTTAAGGTGGATCATTGTGTTACCTAGAAGAAGTATCCTCTACCGGAGATTTGAAGATTGACAAGCCTAATTGAACTGTATTTCTTCCTTATCTTTGAATTCTCTTGTCCTTATTGTATTATGCTCTCTTCCTTCTATCTAGGTGCTTCTTTCTCTTCCATCTTGTTTGCCTCTTGGAAGTTACTCTTGATAGTTTCCTCCATCTTACCATTAGTATCCTTACCCTCCTCTTGTAACATTTTTTGTGGATGCCATACCCATTTGTTTGTGGTATATATATTATACTTGGTCGGAAGGACTTGAATTTTGTGGAATATTAGTATTTGTTAGAATGAATTTGTGATTTGAGGAAAATGGTATAGATCTAATTTCACCCTATGGTGGTGAGAGTTGGTATCCTTGAGGAAAGTATGGTAAAATATGTTTGATGATTTTAGTGTATAAATGCTTGTCATGACTTGTATGTAAATAGTTCATGATATTCGATGGTGTAAGTTGAATGAGTTGTCTAGGATTTCTTAACTCATTAATAATTTAATCTTTTGGACTTAAAAGTGTAGTATTGTTTTGAAGACCATACTTATGATATGTCTAAGTGGTGTAAATGAGAAGCTTTAAATGTTATCTTGAGGTGCGAAATACTTTTGAGGTTAAGCGACTTCTTGTGCATGGCTTCCTATTGTGTGTTTGTGAGTATAGGCTTGGTGGAAAAGCATTTGGCTATAGTTCTTGGATTTAAAGATATGATCTTATCTTATGGTATCGGAGACTCGTTTGGAGTAATAAGGTTTCGTTGTAAGTTGAACCATATTACTTGAGGATTATGATGTGAGTA
>JAIUZE010023407.1:0-15168 GCA_022085475.1 Heliosperma pusillum
TAAAATGAGCGATAATTTTTTATATCAAATTTATTAACAAAAAAACAAACTATAAAGGAATTTAGATTCTTAAAAAAGATTATTTGGCTATGAGTCAGGTCGAGTTTAATCGGGTTAAAACGGGTTACATACATGTCGGTTCATTTCGGGTTTGTGGGTGAATCGGGTTTCAGGTCGGGTCGAGTCACAAGTCGGTTCGGGTCATATCATTTCAGGTTCTATCGGTTTATCGGTTAACCTTCGGGTCGGTTCAGGTCGGTTTCAGTTCAGCAAATTTACGGGTTCTATCAGGTCGGTTATCGGATAAGTCAGGTCGGTTTTTTGGGTCGGGTCACCTTTTGCCAGCTCTAATTCTACCTAATCTCTTACTCCAATTATTAGGGTACATCTTTACCTGGAATGCAATAAGTAGGGTCCCTGGCAACAAATTTAATTACAACTTTATTATTAAGTGGATATTCGTTTTTAGGTTAAAATGGATTAAATAATAGTATATTTATTTGTTAGAAATATAGAAGAAAGTAATTCTCATAAAGACAATTTTATTATTGATAGTTCGTTCGTGTCTCAAACACTTACAATGATATCGCATTTATACTACTTCGAGATCTAAATATAATAACCGTATCTTCTAATTGTAGTAGCATAATATGGCTTATTAAATGATAATAATATTATTCTAATCACAGTATATTGTAATATACCGTGATATCTTCTATCACCCCCTTCAAACCCATGGTAATTTATTGAATTTCCATGGGTTTGAGGGGGGGGATGTTAGGAGAATATTACGGTATATATTGTATTATATCGTAATCGGAATAATATCATAATAAGAATAAGCTGTCTTATATAGCCTATAATAGTTTATATGATTTAGATTGTGGAGTACTATAAATATCGTACCATTGTAATCATTCGAAACACGAACGAACGAACTATCAATAATACGATTTCCTTTATGAAACTCTCCCCTCTTAATTTCTAATATTATTAAATAAGATAAAAGTAAATTATCAAAGGAACAATAAGAGTTACGAGTATTTATTAGACCCGTCTTAACCTAAAAATGATTATTGTCGTTTAAAATAAGAATTTCGCCATTTGAATAAATCTTACAATAATATAAAAAGGCATGTTGAGCATTTTATTGAGTGACACATGGCACAAGCAAGCACCCTCTTATTTTGCCATTTGGCAAACCCCTTATTTACTACTCGGTATTATTTACTATTATTTCTCTCTATGTAAATAGTGAAATATGAAAAGACTTAAATATCCATACAATAACATAAGTAATTGGAATCGTTGATGAGCGTTTCTTTGTATTGGAATACCAAATGATAAAACTCATTAACTGCCATAATAAAATAGCCTCTTAACTCTTAACTACTACTCATATAAAGGGTGACGCTTGAGAGCCTACAAAGTGATCAAAAGTGGAGTTACCAAATACGAAGTAAGTGGTATGGCAAGCATGTTTTTATTTTTTATATTTTATTTGATGGTTCATATTATAAATTATGTATTTTGATATTGTTTAGTTTTGGCTTTATATTTTATTCATCGAATTATAATTGCTACTTTTGAAATATTTATTCTCAGTTGTTATTTTATGTAATGGTCTCTTACCGTATTTTTTTTCAAAATGTGACAACGTTTAGGTAAATAGTGACCATTTTTGCGTAAAAATAGTGACCACTTTGAAAAGAGTAGTTATTTTCTAGCCATACAATTGGTCACTATTTTACCAAAAGTGGTTACTATTTATAAAAAAATGGTCATTTATCTACTGGTCACACATGAACCGTTGCATAAGAGAATTTGTGATATTCTTACGTCTTAGACAATGATTGACATATTTTTGTATTTTGTAGCAACTTTCCAAGGTTACTAATTGCTTCTGAACAACTTGATTCCCATGCTCATTTTTTGGCAGGTCGTATTAATATGCAACTTTTAGATTTACTTTAGTGTTTTCTTTTTGCCTTTTAATTAATTTATAATTTTTAATAGTCCGACATCTTTCTTATCGGACCCGAATGCTAAAAACGGTATTTTTCTATGCAGTATTGACAAGAAGCTCTCCGTCACACTTCAATGATACTTCTTCAAACGCAGGGATTACATCTCTTAAAATTAATTTTATTATTATTATTCCTCCCATTTTGTTATTTAATTTTACGAGTGTAGTTATATTTCAAAAGCGTTTATATATAAAATTTGTTTAATGTTTCCTCTGCGTGAAGAAACAAGAAGACGATTTATTTAGTCTTAATGTTCAAAGTAAACACTGGAGATTTTTTATTCGCAATCCTCCCTTAGATAATACATATTAGTACTTAGTAGCTAGTGTACATTCACATGAATGTGGTGTTACAAAATGTTGCAATTAGAGACATCATTATTGCGTTGAATTTGTTACAATATTGCTATATGTTTGACGTACTATGCCAGATTGTAATTAGTGTTGGTGATAAAACATCATATTTCAATTACATTGTCATATTTGGGAACATACTTTAGATCAAATATGAGTAATTAGGATAGGATCCTAAGTAGTACTGAATAGTGGATCATAAGACCCTATAAATTTTTTGAATAAATAAGTTTTCATGTCAGAATATCATAAAAAAATTATAATATATATATAGTGTTAGAAGTATATTTAGTGAAACGAAATCGCTATAATTATATCAAGAATTTTTCGTGTACCTTTCAGTTCTGAGTAGGACAAAAAAAAGAGAGTTTTCACCTCAAATCTCTTATATTGAAGGAATTTAGATTAGGTTTGGAAGTGTGCAAATAGGCTAGGTCTCTTCAAATCTTTCATCCAGCATTTCCCTACTACTTAATTTATGAAGCAAACAAAATTAAATTGTATTGATTTCCTATTTTCTTCTCTTTTCTCCCAGACCTACTATCCAACCAATCTCTTAGTTAGAGCATGTGATTTAGAGAAAATTTGGTGTTTGATTTTTGGCATGTTACAAGAAATTTTTTTCAATTAAGTACGAAATGGTAATAATGCTGAAATTAAGAAGGGTTAGAATATACGGAAAATGCAAACTGATAAAAATGTAAGATCACATATCACTCTAGCCATAAATAATGAAATAAATCGAATGAAGTGTAATGTAGGCGTATGAAAAAAATATGATCCGATCAAAATCACTTATAAGATATAAGATATAAGGAACATACCTTTGTATCTCAATCTATTGTACAATCATGCACATATGAATATATGATTACACAAGTTTCATCAAAAGAATAACATATGACAAAGATCCGAAACGACTCGTGAAATTTCACGGGCAATTAAACTAGTTATTGTTTCAAAGCACAAAATCTCATTTTTTTATGACCATATAAATCACAAATTTTTCATGTGTCAAATACTATCTCCCTTCAACTTCACTCTACCATATTTAATTTTGTACACTATTCATGTATGAGCATCTAATTGCAATTTTCTCTCAATAAATAAGTAAAAATATAGTCATGGTCTTGTTTGATTCGTCTTTACGAAAACATTATAAATATCTAAATTTTATAATATTTACAAATATGTAACTAACGATATGTACCGCGTAAAATACGCGCTGGCAAAAGTGAAAAAATAAAGTAATAGAATGGGGTTGAAGGGAGAATGTATCACCCATATAAATAGAAAAAGATAAGTCATTTATGATTATTTAGGTTTGTCTTATCTACCCAAACCGGAAAACTTGACCCATTAAAAATTTACTTCCTCCATTCAACTCCACTCTACCACTTTCATTTTTGCACACTATTCATGAGTCGGCATCTAATTGCAATTTTCTCTCAATATATAAGTGAAAATATATTCATGTGTGATCTTGTTTGATTCGTCTTTACGAGTACATTATTAATATCCAACTTTTATAATTTTTGCAAACACGTAGCTAACGATATTTACCGCGTAAAACACGTCTCGGCAAACGTGAAAAATAAATTTGGTAGAGTGGAGTTGAATGGAGGAAGTATAATGGATAACTTGCTAATTTCACAGTTGTAAAGCTTACAGGCTAGTCACTATATTTGCACGGGTTTCTGGTAGAAAAGGTGTTATAGATAGACCCAAACTTATTTGCATTTCTCCTTTTTAATGTACTGTCACGTTGAATAGACCTACCAAGGCTACCATCAAAACTACAGCCTGTCTTGAGCCTACTACCGAAAAGCTATTTTTATGTTGGAATGGACGAGCGGAAGGGTGCAGCGAGTTGGCTGTCCGCGGGGACATGATTCCGATGCGCACGCGGTTCTTGCTTGTGACGGGGCGACCCGTCGTAAGCTTGCGACGGGTCAAATCTCCCTCACAAAGAGCAAGGGGGAAGGCAAATGGGGGGATTCATTTGCACCCCACTTGCCCCCCACTTGCTCTTTCTCTTTGTGAGGAGAATTTGACCCGTCGCAAGTTTGCGACGGGTCGGTCCGTCACAAATGAGAATTTAGAATAGGACTAATCTATTATATCTTTGCTAATGACCAACTGCTTTCAAATCGCTTCTAAAGAGTTGGACAAGTAAGTCCAGCAAAGATTATCAAGTCGGCGACTTTATTGTTCTACCAGAAACAATGTCGAATTATCACTTCGTCAAATGAATAATGAAGATATAACTTCACATCTTTGATAATGTTTAGAATTTTTCACGGAATTTGTCAAATATTACGAACCGAGTTAATAACACAAAGATTATCACCTTCAATTATTAACTTCGAGACTTTATTCCCAACTACAAAAATAGTTTTTCTTCATTCTCATACTGCCACAATCAACATTGTGAGGATGTTCTTCTATAACTTGTCTCATAGCAGACGGATATTATCCATCAGAAGTTGAAAACGAATAGTGTCTCTCTCACAATATGGAAGTTGGCCAACTTGACCTCCCTACTTATATATTGTGAGAGTGCATATTGTGAGAGGGTATTATCCATCTTTAGCTTATGACGAACAGTGTCAGTCTTCAGTAAGACAAGCCATAAAAGAACATCCTCACAGTGTTTTGTGGCAGTGTGAGAATGAAGAAAAACTACTCCCTCCAATCCAATCCAAACTACCCACTTGCTTTTGGGTGGTCTTCGAGGCAAGGCTTTGACCGTGTTTTTCTTCCTTTATATATAGAATTATTTTACAAAAAATATAATTTAATGAAAGATATTTTCGTGACAAAACGAAATATATTATTTCCGTCTTTCAAAGTTCTTTATATTCCGATTTATAAACGGTCAAAGTTTTGAAAGTTTGACCTCTAAAAAGCAAGTGGGTAGTTTGGATTGGATTGGAGGGAGTATTTTGGAATTCTCTCATTAATCGGACAAACTGTCCACAACATCACATGGTTTAAGTGTTTAACCACTCACTGGAAAATTGAGGGGTCTGGCACTCTGGCCCATAAAGATTTCTATTTCCAAAAGAAGAAATAATAGCAAGATGCGTGTTAGACAAATAAGTGAAGACGTTTAGAGGCTGATTTAATTAAAACTTCAAAGATGACTATTAATATTCCGCTGTTATTCCGGTACTCGTCACCTGAATCTAACCCATCTTTCCCGAGCATAATACACAACCTTACATACAATTAAATTTGGACCATATAAGTTTTTTTCTCAAAGAGGAAAGCAACTCAATTATTTGACAAAAAATATAATTTTTGTTTCAATAATGTAATTTGTATGTACAATCTTCCGAGTCATACTATTGTTATGTAAACATTATATCTTTATGCTGTTAAAAAAAAAAACAACTCAATCATTTGACAATTAGCTCTGCAAAGGTATTCAGTGCATGTGCTTTACTGGGGTACTTCATTTATTCCATGTTTTTTATGTAATTTTTCAAGAATGTTTTGTTTAAGGCGAATATTATTCGTTTTAAACTTAAAATAGATCAATTACTACGGAGTACTCCCTCTGTTCCAGTGAGATGTTTACACTTGCTTTATTTTGTGAGGGGAAAATAAAGTAAGTGTAAACTATTGACTGGGACGGAGGGAGTATTAAATAGTGGTAATAAAGAAAACATTTGACATTTCTTAGACAACAAATGGGTGATTTGGCGTCTTAAATTTAAGATGGATGATGCTTATCTTCAATGATAATTTGTGGTTTTGGAAATCTCTCTATTTCCTAAAAATAAATGGAAAGATAAGTTTCTTTTAACGGTTCACATTACATTCTACATGGATCGTACGTTTTAAGATTTATACATAGAAATAAAGGTTAGTAACTTCTAAATGTGTTTAAGTTTTTGCGAATAAATAGAGAGAAATAAATGGAGTAAAACTTAATCAATATTAATTTTTGTACTACACATTCTCATTGAAGAAGGGCACTATCTGTCACAAGTTGTAGACGGATAGAGCCCTCTCACAAATATACAAATATCATGAGAGGGTATTATTCATATTCAGCTTGTGACGAATAGTGCCGATCTTCAGTGAGATGAGCTGTTTTTGTAAATAAGCAATCCCACAACGTGTTGAGCTCATTGTGTCACTGGTTGTTCCTATCACAGCTTGTCTCACGGAAGACGGACACTATCCGTCACAAGTTGAAGACGACTAGTGCCCTCTCACAATATGTAAGTGGAAGGGCAAATGGGGAGATCCATTTTGTCATCCACTTGCCCTTTCACTTATATATTGTGAGAGGAGCACTATCCATTTTTAGCTGGTGACGGATATTACCGGTCTTGAAAATTTGTGTAAAAATAATACTACTTGCCACATAGCTACTCTTCTCATCTATATTGTGCAGCTCTATGGTACATATTATGGATTTATGGTGCACTAAGTTGAGCAACCACTGCAAAACTAGTGCTCTATCTGTCTACAATGTAGGCAGGTCAGGTAGCTTCTCACAAGGAATCAAGTGGAAGGCAAGTGGGAAACCAAATTGGTTCTTATTTGTTTTTTTGTAAGAGACAACCCAACCTATCTTCGGTCTTATATATCCGTTTTCAATAAGACTTGATGACATGCATATTATGATCCAATTTATCTAGTTACTTTCATTAGTGGACTTGGCAACATAAATAAACCTGAAAGAGATTAAACAATTGAAAACACTTGTATTGATAATTGATTGAATAGTCTATATGTGTAACTGTAACAATACTCGAAGCCAGACTCAATCCGAATTGAATTAAAAACTAACTGAACCAACATCTAAACCTCTATATATCCAATAAAAACTGAACCGTTCTTAATATTTTTTAATGGTATTATGAATTATTACATTCAAATTGAGAAGTACTCACTACTATTCAATGGAATAGGCCTCGTTCATTAGGCTCTTGGATTAAGAAAATGAATTTGAACTACATTCAAACGCCATATGTAATTGACTATAGTCCAAAGCACAAGTTCCCCAACAAAGGAGCTAGTTCGAAGAAATGATTCATCGAAATAATGAGTCACCGTCTAACTCACTTCCCTTTTTCTTTGAGAGTTTCGGGGAAAAATATGGATCTCGGACCTATGAATGGGGCACACCTCGGAATGCACCGTTCTTATTCTTATAAAGATAAACGTGCATGCCGCAGCATTGATCCTGAGCCAGGTTCGCATTTTTGGTTCAGTTCTCCACTTTAACGCCACGCACCTCTACATCCAAACAAAATAATAGGGGAAAAAACTTGAATAGCCCAAGATATTTAATGTATTTTTTTGACCTTTAACTCAACTGTCCTGATATGGACTCGAGCCGAACAGTTCACGACTCAAAATAACACAAACCTCCGAATTGAACCCGAACAAAATCAAACTAAAACCGTATATAACCGGATCCAAAACCTAACTGTTTGACCCGTTTGCCAGCTTCATGTCCAACAGTTGATATAGTAGGCACTAACGGATATCACACTACTAATACGAAATACACCATAAGAGAAAAATACCTGCAGATAGACAATTTTGGCATGTCGCAACAAAGATTTCAACAAAAGCCGAATTTGATGTCCAAGAAAATTGTGAACAGTATCTACCCAAAACTTGTTTTAAAACTGTTTATAAGCAAATCCTAAGAGAAAAGGAGAAGACCTAGAAGACCAACAGTTAGTTCATTCTCCTGATGAGCTCGTTGATGAAGTTTTCCCTGTTGCCAGCGTCACCACCTTCGACGAAGTGGTTCCTCTTCTTCTGAAGACCACCATTTGGTGCAGACAACTGGAATGGCCAAAGGAAGTTATTGGCTTCTTTGAAGTGAGGTCCCACCGTTACTATTTCATGGATAAGATCCTCAACACAGATTATCCCATGCTTTCCCAGTACCTTTACCATGTAAAAATGCAACTAGTCAGAAAATTCTTCACCATTAATATGCTCGGCACAACATTAACCAATCCATGATACAAATCATAACTGGATCCCTCACAAGATATCTGTAAATCCAAGAGCAAATACAAAGACAGTATATCTAGCCATGTCCATAAGAAAGAATATAATAACAGTGAGTACGGAAGATTGACAACTCTTATCTATCTATTGTAAACCCTATTTCAAAGTTACTCATACGTTTAAAAAAACTCAAAAATACTACGATAAAACTAAATCCGACACAAAATAATTACAATCTACACCCACATCCGACCCCACCCTAGCAAGCACAACAAGCCAGCCACTACAATCTAGGGGAGTAGATGTTTTAGCGGTGAGGGAGCGGATTTGGGGTGGCCAATGGGTTGTCGAGGGAGTGGGAGTTCGCGGTGGAGTTTGTGCATGGGAAGCTGAGGAATTTACTTTCTCTATTTACAATTTTTGCTGCCTAAAAAAAACGATCGTTTGACATACTAAATTATTTTATCTGCTTAAAATGACTCCAAACTAAGTTCAAGGTAGACTGCGTTCTGTGAGCTGGAACCCGTTCCTCAAACTGAACCGAACCCCGTACCATGTAACAATAAGCATCAAGCAAACAAAAAAATTCATTTGAAAGCTACAGCCTATGTGAACCACAGATATGTCAAGATGTGTCCAAAGACAACTGACACATGAAGATGCATATCACAGAACTTAACATTTATGTGCCAGAAATGTAATATTATTAAGGTTACCAGAAAATAGCTGCAGGCAGAGTTAACTACCTGATCAATTATGGAATTGTCAGTCAAAGGAATCCTCTGTTTGTTAACCTTTCCGTAGCCCCTTTTGTAGATCAGCTCCTTGACACTCTTCAAGTTAGGGTACCTAATTTAAAGGACAATGTTGTGATGAGTAAAACCAATAAGAGGTGAGATTCCATTATGGCCTAGAAAAAAGATGAAGAAATTTACCCGTAGCTTACATAAGGCTCAACCCTATGCAACATGTTCAAGGTGGCTTTGTTAACCTTGAGGAATACACCATTGAAGATCTGCATTGACAGAGATAATATACCAAAAACAATGATGAAGACGAGAAGTAGAAAACAGCCAAAGCTTAATAATGAGGGATCAAAATAACACCTGTCTCAAACGAAGGAGCTGCAATATCGTCCTTGTCTTTGGGTGCATGGCGTTGATACTGCACATGAAACCAATAACAATCAGTAATCACTCTCAAAAATGCTGAAACAGACAGCAAATTGTGAAAACAAGCTTCATACGAACCCTCTGATACGAATGATGAATAGTAGCTTAGCCTCAGGCTCGACATAAAAGCCTCCATTCAGCTTGGCTTCCCTCCTCAAACTGATCGCCGACTTTTCCTGAAAACACAGATGTTAAAGTTAGGAATTAAAAAACAGTGCCATCATCTAAGTACAAAGCCGCAAACAGCAGAAACCTCGTCTTGGTACTCCTTAGCATATTGCTGTGCTTTCTTGAAGTACAGCTTCCTATTCTCACGGCTCTTCTTCTTCTGGGCTTCCACTTCCTGATTCTTTGCTAAAGCCCATTCCTCTTCCCTTTTCTGCTTCTTCAAGACAGACTCTGGAACAATAATTGCTTTGGTAGCTTCCTCACCCATTTCTGAAAAAAAAAAATTAGTACTCAAAAACACCACAACACTATATATACACTAGTAAATCACACATATATTCTTCATGTTGCACACATATGAGTCTCCAAAAAGACTAAGTACAGGGTTCTCCTGGTATATTCATTTTCATGACCAACAACATTACCACAATGTATTAACAAGAGTTAATTACACATGTAGGTCGCAGGCCGTCTCCAGATGACCCCTTACAAAAGTTCCATTCTAAAATACGTCAACACCCGACACTCCCTAAAATGCATCAACATCAACGACCATAATTTAAAAAGGTATATTCATCCTCACATAAAAATTATACGCAACTCCCAGATTAACAAGTCCGTAAAGGGAAAAAGGGGGGAGCATAGGGTTTCAACAAGAAGCCTCACTTTGCAAAATATACTCCCTAAATCCTAATCGCTTGTGGACTTATTTAATCTTTATGAGTGGTATGTCAATCAAAGGTAAGTAAATGATTGTGACTGAGAGTGTATGAAATTTACTTCGACTACATGTGGACCCTTACAATAAATCAAAAGGATAGAATTTGTCATATGAACACACAAAGTAACCGTATATGCAAGGAAAATTAAGACTCTTATTTTTGAACATTTTCATTTTGCCGGGCTTAGTCTAAGTGTTTGACCAAGTAAATACGTGCCTTGAGGTTGCACTAATTCTACTTCCACGAGGTTTGAGCTATTTTCACTCTATGGAACTTAAGTGTAATATCACGTCACAGAAAAAAAAAAAAGGCAGAATGAGAAATAGCTAACACTAGGGCTGAGCAAAAAATCCGAGTATCCAAACCGATCCGATATCTGATCTGAATCCGATCCGAATTTTTGGATACCCGATCCGAAAGTTAAGTTTGGATCGGATATCCGATCCGAAATCTTTGGTTTTGGTTTGGATATTGGATATTAGAAAAAAAATATTTGGATATCCGATCCGATCCGATAATATAATTTTCTTGTATAATTTCGATAAAATACAATATTATTTCATAAAACAACTTATAAAAGTTTTAATTATAAGAGAAATATGTAAGTGGTATTTAAATTTTATGTCGAGAACATTAAAGTAAGAATACTAAAGAAAATCATCGTGTAAAACGATGAATATGATCGTGTTTCAAACTTAATTTTAATGTAAATTCCAAAATATGGATATCCGATGGATATCCGTATCCGATCCGATTATTTTGGATATCCGAACACTGGATATCCGATACATTTGGTTTGGATATTGGATATCTAAATTTTGGAATTCTAATTTGGATATCCGATCCGAACTAGCACTTTGGATCGGATATCGTGCTCTGCCCTAGCTAACACCAGGTTTAAAATTTAGTAAATCATTAGACGAGAATTTAGACAATAAGATGCAAAGTTTCCTATATTTTTCTCCAAAAATAAGCAAGAGCATCCGAAAATGAAAGAAAAATCCACAGACTGCGAACACATTAGGGTTTTTTTTAGATAAGCAGGAAATTGTATTACAATTAACTTGGATACATCGTCATTAAGGAAGAGACGCACTGCCGAAAATTCTCAGACAATCTAGAAAAAAAAATGAGCAACGCCACACACGCGCACAGACACGTTTCATAAAACAAAACCAACCAAGGTGCAACGAATTTCAGAAGCAAACTTTTATATTGACCAATGTAGTTGATCGGTTTCCAGACTAGTATCTAATTCAAAAGAGTCAAAAATCTAATTCATCCTATATTGATGCATCTACATTTATCTTGAGCGTCGAGCCGAGTGTCGGTCTCTAATCCATCATCACCACAATTTTACGTCGAATAACAATGTAGGATTATAAAAGATCCCCTATATAATGCTATATACAATCCTCCCACTAATATTGATAACCCGGTTTCAATATTCCCACTCTATTCATCCAACACCGTAAAATGTCGTTAACCCACTCTCTTTAAGTTATACGGGAGTACTATAAACTAAAAATTTGAGTTTTTTGGGATTAGTTTTCAACATTGACGACGAATCGATTATATCACAGCTAAAAACATCATACATCATGCATAACACAGCATACAACAACCAAGAAATGAATTGTAAGGGGGAAATGGAGAAGGAAGGGAGAGGGAGAGAATAACTTACTTGTATGAATGTATGTAACAATGGCGGCTGCGGGAGAGTGTATGATAAAAGCGTTTGTCAAGGGTTTTAAGCTCCGAGTTCAAGTTATTCAATTCGTAGTGGGTAGGGTTTTCTGGTCTTCTCACTTTCTCATGGGCTTTTTCCGGACTTTTTTCTCATTTCTAGTGTCTCCTTAGTCCTTGCCCATTTCTTTGCTTTCACACTCCTTTCGCGATTTTTATACCGGATTGTAAAACATCGACGACGTTTTAGTAAACATCGACGACGTTTTTCATAAAAAAGACGATACTTGCCCTTTTCCTTTATCTCTCTAAACACATTCTCTCCCAAATTCATCAAAACCCACTAAATTAAAACACTCATCCTCTCCCACCAAGGCCACCGCCAGCCCACCGCCACCACTGCCACCACTGCCGCCGTCCCGCCCCCTGCCGGCCCCCCTTGCCGTCTTCCCGCCGCACGACCGCCGTCCACCGGTATGTATTTCTTCTCTTTTTTTTTTTTTTTTTGTAGATCTACTTATATTGTTCTTGTATTTGTGTTTACTATGTTTAAATTTGTTTGTTGTTAGTTTTTGTATTAATTAAAGTTGTAGTTATTTGGTTGTTGTTGTAATTAGTTGTTGTAATTTGTTTTGTCTTAGTTTTTAATTATTTCATAATATGTTTGTTTTTGTTCTTGTTAGATTTGTTGTAAAATCAATTTGGTAGTAATTTGTTGTAAGTAAGTTGTTGTTAGTAATTTGTTGTTAGTATTTTGTTGTTTGTAATTTGTTGTTAGTAATTTGTATGAGAAATATGTATAAAGATAGAATTAATCGGTTTTATTTTCGAGTTTTTCATCCCGATATGATGAAATTTGGAGGAAAAAAAATTTTCCCCCATGGTTGGACAACCAAATCACACGTCCAACCATGGGGGAAAAAAAATTTTCCCCCATGCTCCACCATGGTGGGACGTGTGGTTTGGTTGTCCTACCATGGTGGGATTAAATTTCTGGAAATCCACCATGGCTGGACAACCAGATCCAACGTCCCACCATGGTGGAAATTCCAGAAATTTCATCCCACCATGGTGGGACGTGTGATCTAGTTGTCCAGCCATGGTGGGATTTCCAGAATTTAAATCCTACCATGGTTTGAATTTTTTGATTAAAAGTCCGTCCATGGTTAACCCAAATTTTTTTTTTTAGTTTGTTAATTAAGTTGATTAATTTAATTTTTTCGATGCTAATATGTTTTTGGAATATTATTAACGCTGATTTGAATGTTTTAATTGTGTAAATGCAAATGGGTGATCGAGGAAAGAACGTTATGGTTCCCGAAGATCGTACGGTGAACCGTAGAGTCACGGCTTCAAAGCGTCGTATTGTTTTTCGGTGTAGTAGATCTAATCCCGTTAGTAGCGGTATTTCTGACATGGAGAGGTCGGAGGAGGTAGGAGGTAGTGTTCCTGAGATTGTTCATGGTCACGAGGAAGCGGAAGATGATATTGTTGACGAGGGTTTGGTGGACACCGAGTCTGAGGCCGAGGAGGATATTGTTCAGCGGTCCGTACCTTTATCGAGATTGGAGGTACCGTTGTCTCAGAGGTTAGCTCGGGACTCCTTGGGTCGCTATTCTAGGTTGGATGATGGTTCGCAGAGGGAGCCGCGGAAGAAGCCGCGCAGCGATAGTGATTGGCTCCTTAGAGACCCAGTTTCTGGTGGGCCCCGTAACATATCGGTGTTACGCAGTTTTGGGGGGCATGTGGCATATAGTAGTTGGATTGAGACCGAGGAGGCTAGGTCCTTTATTAAGTGTTACGAGAGGCTGAGTGATGTGGATGGGTTAGGGAGCATGGAGGTGCCGGTTGATGTTGTTAGGAGGTTTCAGCTGACTGGGTTGACTGGGTTGACGATGTGCTGCACGACAGCTTTGGATGAGAACCTTCTTAGTGCTTTCATAGAGAGGTGGCAGCCGGATACCAACACTTTTCATATGCCTTTCGGGGAGATCACGATTACTCTTCACGATGTGGAGGAGATTCTTGGGATCCGGCCTACTGGTACGAGGGTGTTTGTTAGAGGTACCTCCGTTGCCGGTTCTTCGAGGGAGGAGGCGGGGTTGAAGAGGGCCGTGGCAGGTTTTTTTGGCAAACCTCCCGGAGAGGTGGCACCACCGTTATATAAGGGTGGTGGCTTGTTGGTGTCAGCTTTGAGGGCTCATATCAAGGAAGGGACTGAGCAGGACTCCCTACGTGCTTATTTGATATTGGTGTTGGGACAGACTTTGTTTGTGGACAAGTCTGGTGATAGGGTGTCAGCTCAGTTGTTACCCTTACTTGATGATCTGGAGCAGGTTGGAGAGTATGCTTGGGGTGCCGCTTGTTTGGCATATCTGTACCGGCAGCTAGGCATGGCATCGCGACGGGATGCTCGCGGTGTTAGTGGGTGTCTGCCCTTATTGCAGGCATGGATTTACGAGTACTTCCCCCAGTGTCGGCCACACGGGGGAGATTATTTGGAGGGCAGGCCACGGGTGGATGCTTGGAGGCACGTTCCTCGGTTTAAGGGCGACATTGACCATTTTCAGATGTGGCGTGTTAGGTTGGACGGGTTTACCAGGGAGCAGGTTAGATGGACGCCTTATTGGACGCGTATGCCGAGTTCTGCGAGATATTCTGTGACACCCTCAAATTTGCGGAAAGAAAAAAAATAATTTAAATACATAACCAAGGGTGTCATAAATAAAAAAAGGTCATTACAAAATACGGAAATAATATTCTACAAAAGAAATATACAAGACGGGAGACATATCTCCCGTATAAATACGGAAATGAAAGAGGGTATAATAATATACAATCTAAGAACCGAATATAGGTCCAAGGTAATACTTCGCTCGCTAGCTCGTCAATGTACCCAATGTATGCATTCACCACCTGTTCGACCGCATTAAATATAAACACGGAAGCCACAGTCAGTGGGGAGTAACTCCGAGTTCTACCAGCCACGAAATGTCGAGTTTAATGAAACATGAAAAACATAAAAGCAATGTATATAGAAAATACAACACCT